>OZ005650.1:338922003-338995805 GCA_963930645.1 Salticus scenicus | reverse complement strand
AGTATAATGAGACTATTTTCTATCGTGAAGAAACAGATTTTTCAACAGTTTGTAAGACAGTAGAAATATCTCTTCTCTCTCTTCTCCCCCCCCCCCCAATTCAATTTAGTCAATTCCTATGTTGTTTAAACAGCTCTTGTTCTTTTCCCTTCTTAATGAAAACTTTTCTACGGCTAATGAAGAAATGAAAAGATTCTTTTCGCTGATAAAAATTGTGTATAATAGTTACACTAAAATAAAATATTTTGATAAATTGAATTTTAAACGAAGTAAAATTTGTTTAGCTCTATTATGTGAAACGTCCAGAGAATTATATATTTTGCATATTTTTTCAAATTTGGTAATTTTAAAACAAAATTGTTCGCGGAATGACCTACAGTCGGTAACAAAAGTCTCCGATTACTAGCAAAAATTCCTATATAAAAAAAGTGAACTTTTTTTACATAGGAATTTTTGCTAGTGTTCGGAGACTTTTGTTACTGACTGTACCTGTCTACTTTTCTTTTCTAACTTTTTTCTTTACTTTTCTATTCTTTCTTTCTATTCTTTCTTTCTATTCTTTTTTTTTTTTTTTTTTACGAAATATAATCAAAATTTTCTCAAAGTCAAAATTTTATTAGATACTGCACAGCGCAATATAATGAAATGTACGCTAGCAAAATATAATGAAGTTGTTATATATACACTAAGCGACAAAAAAAAAAAAAAAAAAAAAAAAAGCCGCACTGCAAAACAATGATTTATACCTTTTTTATATGTAATAACTTTAAAATTAATGTTTGAAACCAATAAAACTGTCTCGTATAATACCGAAGGGATGAAATTATACCTATGTACAATTTTTATTAAAATCACACAATCAACTGTGGAAGAAAATCATATTTATTGAAATTTTTATTTTTCCGACTGAGTGAAAATAATGCCTGGACCGGGAGTCGAACCCCGGATCTTTGACTTACAAGGTCAAGGCTCTACCAATTGAGCTATCCAGGCCGACATCCCGGTCAGCATTACTCACTCAGACAACCTTTAGGCAGAAACATCTCTGGTCTGTCATGTAGATAGCTCGACAGAAAATAAGCCGCAGGAAATGGAAAACACCATTAGATAATGGGAGAAAGAAATACAATTTTTATTAAAATCACACAAACTGAGTGAAAATAATGCCTGGACCGGGAGTCGAACCCCGGATCTTTGACTTACTGAGTGAAAATAATTGTGTGACTAATGGTGTTTTCCATTTCCTGCGGCTTATTTTCTGTCGAGCTATCTACATGATAGACCAGAGATGTTTCTGCCTAAAGGTTGTCTGAGTGAGTAATGCTAACCGGGGTGTCGGCCTGGATAGCTCAATTGGTAGAGCCTTGACCTTGTAAGTCAAAGATCCGGGGTTCGACTCCCGGTCCAGGCATTATTTTCACTCAGTCGAAAAAATAAAAATTTGAATAAATATACCTATGTACATTTTCGATTTAATAATTCGCTTTATTGCACTCTACGAAGTACTTTTTAAAAATCTGCATACTTTTTTCTTATTGAACATAATGCAATAACTATACACTTTGTATTCTATTATGATTTATTATATGAAATAAACAAGTTATATTTTAATAGATGAAATAAAACTACTTATTTGTTAGATCTAAGCAATTTTTTATTAAAAATATGTATTCTGGATTGGGTTAATTCATATGGAATTACTGCTTTAATGCCCAATGACATAGTTTTATACAGTGTTTTAATATAAATCTCAGAAATTTCAATGTACTAAATATCATAAATAATTTTTTCTAGTTCTGGCAGAGTTATAGGCTGCAAATTTCGAATCCTCTCCCCTCTCCCCCGCCTTTTTATAGAAGAAACATTTTCGAGCGGATCGCGATTACGACTATTTTCATATATGGTAAAGAAGAAATTCTACTATATCGTTTGTGGGATTTAACTTTAAGTGAAAAAAGATATGATTACTTGCTGAAATATAGGTTCTCATGGAAATAGGAAATTTTGACAATTTAAAATGAATAAACTTACCACAGATGCCGTGTAGTAAGGTGCATTATCATCTTGAAATGCTGTTTGCGGAAATGTCCAAGATACCTCCAAAATAGTCAGTCAGGCACTACGTTTATGAAGATTGTGTTTTATTTCGAGTTAAGTGATCCCTTGAGCATAAAATTTGCCCGACTGTTTGAAAAGTTATGCACCTACCATTATGTACGGAGTATGTGTCACTGTTTTAAAAGTGCGATTTTCATTAAGTCGGTTATATTTTCGTTGTCAGATCTGCTTGTTTTCTTTAGCTCGAATTAAGTTAAACTTGACTCATCAAAGAGAACTAGTTCATCCCAATAATTAACTAATCACTTTTTAATTTTTTTAGCCATCTGAGGTCTTGCTTTCCTAATTCTCTTCACTAAGAATGGAATTTTTTCAAATTTTCTGTCATTTAAACCTGCTTTGTTTAATAGTTGCTGTACTGTAGTTAAAGAAATTATGCTGCTAAACACTTTTTCTGAATCTCTTTTATGTTCTAAATGTAATACAAACCGATTTTATAAGCAATGGCTTTTTAACTTACGGTTATCTCGCTTGGATGAGCAACATGGCTGCCTAAAACCAAATTTCTAGTTTAATCGGCCAAAAAATTTTATATCTTGCTAAAAACCCTTTTACCAATATTTCATTAACATTTAATTACTTTGCCATCTCACGTATTAAAATATTTTTTTATTTTCATTCAAAAATTAATACTTTTTATGACATTGTTAACTGCCTTATTCTTACCATTTTTGAAATAATTTCTAAAATTACTATTTTGCTGACAATTGCATTTTGTTTTTAACTCTAGACTCAAAGCTAAAGTGTATGTGGAGGACAGCATAATAAAATCTGTTCCAAAATTTGCTTTTTAAACGGTAAAATTGGCGATTGTAGAAGGCGAAAAGGAAAATGTCCAAGTGCGGCTTTTTTTTTGTCACCTTAGTGTAGCTTTTAATTCTATAAATTACCGCACTTTTGAGTTGTGTCATTTTTCTTGCCGGGGTGAGATATGAAGGTGCAGTTGCTCACTTTGATGCTAGAACAGAAAAGACTTGGATGGCAAATCGACTTTTTAACAACATTTAGAAATAGAAAAGCTAATAAATGAAGACAATGAAATTTAGCAGGAATCAGATAACGGTAAGACACCTCAGGACAAAATGGAAACCGTGAACATTCGTTGGACATTCTGCGTCTATGTTTGTCACACAGTTTTACAAAATTCACTTGATATTTATCAAATTTTATTTTCTAGCCCGTACTTTATTTTAAACTTAGTATCTAAAGATTACTAATATCTTTTGATTTATGATTAACATAACACAAATTGCATTTTCTTATTCATTTGCATAGGAATTTTTGCTAGTGTTCGGAGACTTTTGTTACTGACTGTACCTGTCTACTTTTCTTTTCTAACTTTTTTCTTTACTTTTCTATTCTTTCTTTCTATTCTTTCTTTCTATTCTTTTTTTTTTTTTTTTTTACGAAATATAATCAAAATTTTCTCAAAGTCAAAATTTTATTAGATACTGCACAGCGCAATATAATGAAATGTACGCTAGCAAAATATAATGAAGTTGTTATATATACACTAAGCGACAAACAAAAAAAAAAAAAAAAAAGCCGCACTGCAAAACAATGATTTATACCTTTTTTATATGTAATAACTTTAAAATTAATGTTTGAAACCAATAAAACTGTCTCGTATAATACCGAAGGGATGAAATTATACCTATGTACAATTTTTATTAAAATCACACAATCAACTGTGGAAGAAAATCATATTTATTGAAATTTTTATTTTTCCGACTGAGTGAAAATAATGCCTGGACCGGGAGTCGAACCCCGGATCTTTGACTTACAAGGTCAAGGCTCTACCAATTGAGCTATCCAGGCCGACATCCCGGTCAGCATTACTCACTCAGACAACCTTTAGGCAGAAACATCTCTGGTCTGTCATGTAGATAGCTCGACAGAAAATAAGCCGCAGGAAATGGAAAACACCATTAGATAATGGGAGAAAGAAATACAATTTTTATTAAAATCACACAAACTGAGTGAAAATAATGCCTGGACCGGGAGTCGAACCCCGGATCTTTGACTTACTGAGTGAAAATAATTGTGTGACTCCCGGTCCAAGCATTATTTTCACTCAGTTTGTGTGATTTTAATAAAAATTGTATTTCTTTCTCCCATTATCTAATGGTGTTTTCCATTTCCTGCGGCTTATTTTCTGTCGAGCTATCTACATGATAGACCAGAGATGTTTCTGCCTAAAGGTTGTCTGAGTGAGTAATGCTAACCGGGGTGTCGGCCTGGATAGCTCAATTGGTAGAGCCTTGACCTTGTAAGTCAAAGATCCGGGGTTCGACTCCCGGTCCAGGCATTATTTTCACTCAGTCGAAAAAATAAAAATTTGAATAAATATACCTATGTACATTTTCGATTTAATAATTCGCTTTATTGCACTCTACGAAGTACTTTTTAAAAATCTGCATACTTTTTTCTTATTGAACATAATGCAATAACTATACACTTTGTATTCTATTATGATTTATTATATGAAATAAACAAGTTATATTTTAATAGATGAAATAAAACTACTTATTTGTTAGATCTAAGCAATTTTTTATTAAAAATATGTATTCTGGATTGGGTTAATTCATATGGAATTACTGCTTTAATGCCCAATGACATAGTTTTATACAGTGTTTTAATATAAATCTCAGAAATTTCAATGTACTAAATATCATAAATAATTTTTTCTAGTTCTGGCAGAGTTATAGGCTGCAAATTTCGAATCCTCTCCCCTCTCCCCCGCCTTTTTATAGAAGAAACATTTTCGAGCGGATCGCGATTACGACTATTTTCATATATGGTAAAGAAGAAATTCTACTATATCGTTTGTGGGATTTAACTTTAAGTGAAAAAAGATATGATTACTTGCTGAAATATAGGTTCTCATGGAAATAGGAAATTTTGACAATTTAAAATGAATAAACTTACCACAGATGCCGTGTAGTAAGGTGCATTATCATCTTGAAATGCTGTTTGCGGAAATGTCCAAGATACCTCCAAAATAGTCAGTCAGGCACTACGTTTATGAAGATTGTGTTTTATTTCGAGTTAAGTGATCCCTTGAGCATAAAATTTGCCCGACTGTTTGAAAAGTTATGCACCTACCATTATGTACGGAGTATGTGTCACTGTTTTAAAAGTGCGATTTTCATTAAGTCGGTTATATTTTCGTTGTCAGATCTGCTTGTTTTCTTTAGCTCGAATTAAGTTAAACTTGACTCATCAAAGAGAACTAGTTCATCCCAATAATTAACTAATCACTTTTTAATTTTTTTAGCCATCTGAGGTCTTGCTTTCCTAATTCTCTTCACTAAGAATGGAATTTTTTCAAATTTTCTGTCATTTAAACCTGCTTTGTTTAATAGTTGCTGTACTGTAGTTAAAGAAATTATGCTGCTAAACACTTTTTCTGAATCTCTTTTATGTTCTAAATGTAATACAAACCGATTTTATAAGCAATGGCTTTTTAACTTACGGTTATCTCGCTTGGATGAGCAACATGGCTGCCTAAAACCAAATTTCTAGTTTAATCGGCCAAAAAATTTTATATCTTGCTAAAAACCCTTTTACCAATATTTCATTAACATTTAATTACTTTGCCATCTCACGTATTAAAATATTTTTTTATTTTCATTCAAAAATTAATACTTTTTATGACATTGTTAACTGCCTTATTCTTACCATTTTTGAAATAATTTCTAAAATTACTATTTTGCTGACAATTGCATTTTGTTTTTAACTCTAGACTCAAAGCTAAAGTGTATGTGGAGGACAGCATAATAAAATCTGTTCCAAAATTTGCTTTTTAAACGGTAAAATTGGCGATTGTAGAAGGCGAAAAGGAAAATGTCCAAGTGCGGCTTTTTTTTTGTCACCTTAGTGTAGCTTTTAATTCTATAAATTACCGCACTTTTGAGTTGTGTCATTTTTCTTGCCGGGGTGAGATATGAAGGTGCAGTTGCTCACTTTGATGCTAGAACAGAAAAGACTTGGATGGCAAATCGACTTTTTAACAACATTTAGAAATAGAAAAGCTAATAAATGAAGACAATGAAATTTAGCAGGAATCAGATAACGGTAAGACACCTCAGGACAAAATGGAAACCGTGAACATTCGTTGGACATTCTGCGTCTATGTTTGTCACACAGTTTTACAAAATTCACTTGATATTTATCAAATTTTATTTTCTAGCCCGTACTTTATTTTAAACTTAGTATCTAAAGATTACTAATATCTTTTGATTTATGATTAACATAACACAAATTGCATTTTCTAACCTTAGGCATTTACAAAAGCACCTGATTAATATTTTCCCAATTTTTATTATCTATAGTTTTATAAATGACTGATTTTGTTATTTGTTTGACAGCTTTGAGACTTATATAGTTACAATGACTTTTGTCTCGATTGATCCATATTACAGAAATTCACAGAAACAAGTTCACAGTATTTTGTTGGCATATGGCATCACAAACATCCATGCCCGCACTGGGATTCGAACCCAGGACCTAAGGATCTAGAAGGCAGCGCCTTACTGACAGAACCACTAGGCTGGCTTTGTTATTTGTAATTTTATAAACGGTAATAAACAAACACGATGACTAATAGCAAAAAACTCTTTAAAAATCAATTTTACGTAAAATCATTACTGTGCAATAAGTTAAATAAAAATAAACATTAAAAATGGTGCTTATGCTATAGTATTAATTTTGTTATTATTTGCATATATTACGATAACAATTAAAATGCAGTCGTACTATGTGAATTAATTGAAGTACTTAATGAAAATTATTAAAATACTAGCAAACCCGTGCGAAATTTTCGCACTTTATTTCTTTTCTTATTTACCTATAAAATTTGAAAATCATAAGTATTATACCAATTTCACCACCTAATTAAAATTTTAATTTACCAGAAGCCAAATTATTACTATAACAAAATAAATATTGTGCAATAGTGAAATCACAATATTCAAAGAAAAGTTTCAAAATAAAATTCATGGTTGACGACCTAGTTTTCAGGCAGTACAATTTTTGTAAAAAACCCCCATGACGCCTTTTAATTTTTTATCGCCAATAGTGTAATGACATTTCATTTATTTTGGCATAATTTTTTGTTAAAAGAAAGAAAAAATTCCAATTTTGATTATACTTTTAATGATTATGTTTTTCAGTCAATTTATGATAATGATTCATATTCTGTATATATCTTTAAAATAATGCTGGGTTTAAAATGACGCTTGCAAAGATTCTGAAGAAGCAACTTTTAAAAATACATTTTTCCATGAAATAAAGTTGTCATCGGTTGTCATATAAATGTCGTTATTTTTTCTTATTGGTTCATTGAGCTGAGTCCGCGTGCTTTTGTTCATTTTTAAATATTATTTTTTTTTATCTTCGCGTATTTTATTAATTTCACCACTATCGTATCGTTTCGACAAAAAATAATTGTAACTGGTCCACGTTAGAGAAATATTATATAGATTATAAATATTAATAATAATTTCTTTATTACGATCGTTAAAAAAAAAAAAAAAAAAAAAAAAAAAAAAAAATCTGTAACAGAAGTAAGAATGAAATGCTGATTCACAATGAATTGTAAATCAGTATTGTGAATTGACAATAAAAGAAAAAATCTGATGTGGACAGAACATAACTTCCTTATACAACCATTGAAATATATTGTTATGAAAACATTGATAATTTTGTGTAAGATAATTCGTTCGTAAAAATACAGGCAAGTTCTAATCTATGAATATTCCCCAAAAACAAGTCAAGAAAACTATTACTCTAACTACAAAATTTACGATAATAGGAATATGGCTTGTTTAGGAAGCTTATTACAGAATCTCTCATTGGTCTACTTTTGTTCCCTTTGGCGAAAATTAGATCTCAAAAACATCTCTAACGATTTTCTTCAATTTTTTAATATAACCCCTTTTCAGATGCCTTTTCGTAGGTATTGCTTGTTTACTGCATGAAAATTAACAGCTTTCTGATTAGATAGGTCTTTAAATTTCGATTTTTTTTTTTTTTTAATTTGGGACGTATACTCCCTTTTATATGGTTTTAGGATGCATGCAATAGGTGCACAAACAAATCTCTTACAAACAAATTACACTGCTCTGGGAAAAAAAAAAATTCGAGATCTGATACCATTCTTGGAGTTTCTTTTGTGAAATGACCTTCTGATTCCGAATATGCCCACCATTTTGCCCAATCACCCATCGTTTACTAGATACACCCCCTCCCTCCTTTTTACCATTGTTTGGTAATTTTATACCCATCAGTTTGATTTGGAGAGGAACGATGATTATTTTAATCGTTAAATGTCTTCTGACCTGAGGAGCTACAGAAGTAGAAAGTTCTAAAATACGAACATTTGTAGTAAGGAGGAAATTTGAGGGGATTCGTGCCCAGAAAACAATCAGCAAAAATCAATAAAAACAATCAGTTTCAGTTTCTTTTCTTTTTTTTTTTTTGCAATATTTCTCTTTTTTTTAATAAATTCCAGCTTCCAGTTTGCCATTTTCTTACCAAAACACCCCAAATAATAAAAATTATACAGTGAAACTTTTTTCAAAATGTTGGTGAGTGGAGTAAAGTCTCAAAGCCCTCGCAAAAAAGTTTGACTGATTCACTGTACGACGTTTGCTTTCAATAACTCCCACGTTAAATATTTTGAGCAGTAAAACATGAACAGTAAAATCTCCTGCTTTGACGCGTGTTAAAGATCTCCACACAAGATCACCACAATCGAGAACACCATAAAGTTCACTCTCTTAGCGCAAAACGTGTACTAAAGGTAGATAACGACTGACGACTACAATAATAAGAGCAATGACCTTTAACACGCGTCAAAGCAGGAGATTTTACTGTTCATATTTTACTGCTCAAAATATTTAACGTGGGAGTTATTGAAAGCAAACGTCGTACAGTGAATCAGTCAAACTTTTTTGCGAGGGCTTTGAGACTTTACTCCACTCAACAACATTTTGAAAAAATTTTCACTCTATAATTTTTATTATTTGGGATGTTTTGGTAAGAAAATGGCAAACTGGAAACTGGAATATGTAAAAAATAAAAGAAATCGACGATTGCATTTTATTTAAAGAATATTCAGCCCGTAGGTAGAGCTCGTAATTTTGTTGTTGTGAAAGTTGCCGATATTTTAGCGTTTCAAAATTGATTATTTAAAACAGAAATATGTTCTAGTCGACGAATGTATTTCATTTTATGAAGATTCAGCGCGTAGATAGAGATTGTAGTGATAATGATAAAAAACGCTGTCATATTTTCGCGCGTAGAAAGTAATTCTTCAGGAAATAAGCAAGTTCCAGTCGGCGAATGCACTTTATTTAATTAATATTCAGTAAAAAGTTGAATAAATCTCTTTTTACTTTCCGAACACTATAGTGACGAAAGTATTGTAATCACGTCAAAAATCCGAATTCGAGATTTTGATATTTCTATACGTTTCGAGGTCCCCTGAGTCCGTTTTCACTATTTTTACGATGATGTATGTATGCGTGTGTGTATGTCTGTGAGTGAACACGCTAGCGTCTAAAAGCTTTGTTCGTATAAGCTGAAAGCTGGTACGTATATTGTAAGTCACCATATTACGAACCCTATAGATTTTGGGGAATCTAGCACTTATAGTTTTTTTTACAGGGACACAAAGAAAAATTCTTCATCATTATGGTCTATGGGACCAAAATCTTAAAAGTGCGATAGCATCTAAACGCCTTCTTTAATTGAGCAAAAAATTTATACACATATTATAGGTCACAGTTGCACGAACTGTATGGAGTTTGGAGAAACTGGCACTTATAGTTTTTTACAGGGGCACAAAGAAAAATTCTTTATCTTATGGCCAATTGGACCAAATTTTAAAAAGTGCGATAATGTCAAAATGCCTTATTAAACTGAGAAAATAATTTTTACACATATTATAGGTAATAGTTGCATGAACTGCATAGAGTTTGATGAATCTAGATCTTATACTTTTTTTACAGGGACACAAAGAAAAATTCTTTATCATTACGGCCTATGGGACCAAATTTTAAAAAGTGCGATATCATCTAAACGCCTTATTCAATTGAACAAAAAAATTACACACATTATATAGGTCACAGTTTCACGATCTATATAGGTTTTGGTGAATCTAGCACTTCTAGCTTTTTTACAGGGACACAACAAAAAATTCTGTATCATTATGGCGTATGGGATGAAAGTTTTTAAAATACGATAGCATCTAAATGCCTAATCTGTTTGAGTGGAAAATTTATATACGTGTTATAGGTCACCATCACAGAAATTGTATGGATTTTGGTGACTCTAGCACTTAACGAGTTTTACGGGGACACAATTAAAAATTGTTCATCATTAAGACCTATAGACTTAAATTATTTAAAGTGCGACAGCGACTAAACTCCTTATTCAAATTATCTGAAAATTTATATACATGTTATACGTCACCGTCACACGAACTTTATGAACTTTAGAGAATCTAGCACTTATGGTTCTTTTTACAGGGACAAAATACAAATTTCTTTATAATTGTGGCGTATGGGTTCAAACTTTAAAGTGTGATAGCGTCTACATGCCTTATCCGATGGAGCTGAAAATTTATATAAATGTTATAAATGGCTGTTGCACTAACTATAAGCATTTTGGTGAATCTAGCATTTGTAGGTTTTTACAGGGACACAATGAATTATTTTTTATCATTATGATCTACGTGTTTGGTAAAATAGCGTTAAATTAAACATCGTGTACTATTTATATAAAAAGAAATACCCAATCAACCTATTATAATTTTCTTTTTTGTTTATTTAAAAATCCTCTTACTTTACTTTATCTACAAAACCGTTAATTACTCAATGTTTGGAAAATCGAGTGGAGTCACTCCAGATTTTTTGTACTACAAAAATTAATATTCTTGAAACAATCCAATGAAATGTCCACTTTTACTACAGAAATCAAATCAACATTGTTAAATACACTGCAGAGCATAAATTTAACTAAATCAGGAACAAGCGAATATTTCGAAGTCTGAATGGAGTTTGAATTCAACGGAAGTATTGTCAGTGGTTTATGAAAATTTCAAGGTAGTTCTGCGCGAGAAAACCAATGCGTCATTACAAAATGTCCAGAACTAGATTCCTATTTAAGGTAAAGTTTCCAAATTTTGTAAATCCCTTATTACCATTTTTCGCCACATTTGAATGCCTAATTTGACGCTAAGTCAAAGCCTATCTTCGTGGAAATGAAAAAAGCTTTCATCTGTTTTCCCACTTCAACCCCCCCCCCCACACACACACTTTTTAAATGTACATTTTAGAAAAAATAAACTGTTTTCAAGTAACAAATTATTTCTGATATCAAAATAATATAAAACCCAAATAACAATTTCATAACGAACATTTCAAATATATAATACACCCTGAGCATCATCTCTTATTTAGTTTTCTTTTCTAAAATTCTTTACATTTAAAAAAAAAAAAAAAAAAAAAAAAGAGAGAGAGAGAGAGAGAGAGAGAGAGAAAGAATAAATTAATATTAATTTACAAATTATTTCTGATTTCAAAATAATATAAAATCCAAATAACAATTTTATAACAAATTTTCATTACCTATCTATAATGAATCATGAACATTTCTGTCGAGCTATCTACATGATAGACCAGAGATGTTTCTGTCTAAAGGTTGTCTGAGTGAGTAATGCTGACCGGTTGTCGGCCTGGATAGCTCAATTGGTAGAGCCTTGACCTTGTAAGTCAAAGATGCGGGGTTCGACTCCCGGTCCAGGCATTATTTTCACTCAGTCGGAAAAATAAAAGTTCAATAAATATGATTTTCTTCCACAGTTGATTGTGTGGTTTTAATAAAAATTGTTAATCATTAATCCTTATAATATTGATTAGTATTTAGGGCCCTCCATGGCTGAGTGGTTCTGTCACCACACTGTCAATCACCCTAGAACATTGGAGAGTGGGTTCGGTTCCTGCACTGCCCCTGGGCGTTTTTACAATTCTTCATGTTGTAATTATACCACGTACTATCTGTCTTTATCTGACAAAGATTTACAAGCGAACTTCGAATCAAGCATATAAGTATATGTGTTATCTATTAATGTTAATAAAAAAAAAATGGCAAAAATTAGTATTTCAAATTTTTCAAAAATATTATCAATGATGATATTAAAAAAAAAAAAAAAAAAAAAAAAAAAAATGTTAAAAATTAAGAAATTTCCACTAAATGGTCAATTATTGATCTCTTCACCTTATGTGATAATGATTATAACGAAAACCTTAAAATAAATTAATGAAAAAAAGAACCTAACAATTCTTGAGCTATATTATGCAAGAGAACAATGTATTTTTAATCAGTTGAAATATTTGATTTCATGTTCAATAGGAAAATAAAGAGAAAACATTGTGTTCAATAAAAATTCATTTTATTACCATATTTACATACTCAGTATACGATGCTTCATTTGACAGCATAATAACAAAACACATATTTCAACTCTTAATCAAAGGTTTTTTTCAGACATTTTCAAAGCAACATAATTAAAAAAAAAAAAAAAAAAAAAAAAAAAAAAATGCACGTGACACTTAAAAACACTTAAAAACCTACGATACACAAATCTTTTACAAGAGATAAATCGTTGGGAAATTATTTCGCACAATTCAACCAAGGTTTAAATTTTGTTGTGAGGAAAACCCAAACTACGCCTTTTCTCCTGTTATTAAATTATTAATTTGTGTATATGACGAAGACTCAATATGATTATGAAAAATATTAAATCCAAAAAGTAAAAGGAAAATGATTTCTATAATTACAAGAATGTGAAGAAAAAAAAAATCATTTGTTTTAAATAAATGTTAAAAGCAATATGCCTCATTTGAAGACAAGGAAACATATTTCAGTTGTTTTCAAAATTACTTAAGATGATAAGTTTTCCCTTTTTAAACAGATCAAAGTTTCAATAAATCTTGTTTTGTCTATAGAACATAAACACTATATATTCAGGTACTAGAGGAAGTAGAAACAGACAGGACGATGTTCTAACACAGGATAGTAGCCTACAAAAACGCTACAAAATTGTAGATCAAGTGGTGCCTCGGACCTAGGCATTTCGGTCTCGTTGTCAGCTTACTCTAGCACCCTGTGAAATAACAATATAAACTCACAGGCGACCAGAATAAAGAATTATTATCGGACATTTAATATAGCAATGAAAATTCTTTTACGGCTATGACCGTTTTTGTTGATCGTAATATAACTTTTCTTTTTAAACATTGTATTTCTGAGAGACACAACTAGTTCAAATAATACTTAAAAATGTTTATAGCATGTGTATTTGTTATTTTTATAAATAAAATCCTTAATTCACCCCCAAATACTCACTGACACCCATTCATACATATTGTAATTATATCATGAAATGTTGAAAAATGTTTCAAAATGTAAAGTCGGTAACAAAAGTCTCCGAACACTAGCAAAAATTCCTATATAAAAAATGTACACTTAATACAGTTTTATTAAATAAATCCTTATCGAATCCTGTTTTTGGACTGACTAAGAACATGATTCGACAAGGATTTATTTATCAAAACTGTATTAAGTGTACCTTTTTTTACATAGGAATTTTTGCTAGTGGTCGGAGACTTTTGTTACCGACTGTATACATGACAGATGTTTTTTTCCTATATATATGTATATATATATATATACATACATGCATATATTACCATTTTATTTCCTTTCTATATTACAGATATGTCAAATAAAACAATATCCAGATCCTTTTAATTTAAAATTTTATTGTTTGCGTGTTCAATGGAGAGTAAATCTGTTTCCAAATGTATTAATTATTAGGTTATATGTGGAACCCCCTCCTAGTTTGAAAGAAAAACAATCCTTAGAAATAAAAATGTAACTAAATGATGAAGAACTTTAAGATTTATTACTACTTCAAATACTACTATGATTATTATTCGTGTCTGCGAAATATAAAATAATATCGCATAATCAAGTTCTTCACACTCCTACTCTTCTGATTCTTGGTACTTCATAATAAAATTAAGGTAATCCTTAATTTCTAGAGAAGAAACTGGCGAAAGATTTCGTGTAACTTTTATCATATTTTGATCATGTTCCAATATCTTCATGTGACATTTTCTAGGCCAGCTTCTCTTGTCAAATTTTAGGAGAAAAAATACGAATTTTATAAAAAGCTTTAATTTTTTTGTTAAAATTTAAAAATTCTTTCATCCTTTGTATAATTTTAAGGTCTTTATTTGAAAAAATTTCAACGTCACCTTTCAGGTTTTCTGATATTAACAATTAAACTGCACGTAGTTTCAAGTTGCTTTCGTTAAAGGAACATTTAAATTTATATGCATTTTTCCCCCACAGCAAATTATTTGTCTTGAGACTTTGACAGATCAGGATTATTTTCTTGGCACGTCTAAGAAAATGGGAGCAAGGGAATATCCCACAATTATTTATGTATATATAAATATCTATGTATATTCCTTTTCCCTCAGAATTTGATATATCTATATTACATTTTTGCCAGAATCATTTTATAGAGATTTTTTAAAAGAAGTTTATTTCTTAAATAACATTTCAGTAACAGATAATTAATTACAATTGAAATGTCCAAATATTTTCAAAATTAAAAATCTGTCGTGAAATACATTTTTACATCGTCGAAAATCGTTCATAAAATTTTAAACTGTACAATAACATTTATAGTGTAGTAATATGTCTCTCTTACTCGTCACTCTATATAAATATAGCTAAACAGTTAAATAGCATTCTGGAAAAAATTATTCACAAAGTATACAGTTACATTTCTTATGGACAATAACAACACAAAAATACAAATTAAAATAACAAAACTGTAACTGTAAGACACAGTTATTTAAATACAGAATCACAGTACTCGTCACAGTGTTTAATCGTTGGAGGATAAATTTAGTTTTCAACGTTCTTAAATAAATGACATCATATGCAAAAAGTATTTTGGATACTGACGTTTCATATTTCTTAAAGATAAGCGGGAAATGCGAATGCTTATTGGACAATTTTTGTAAATAAATTGACATATATATATAGTAAAATTATTTCGAACTGTTTCAAATACTCAGTTAAAAAAAAAAAAAAAAAAAAAAAAAAAAAGTCCAAAAGTGTTTTTATTTTTCCAAGACAGTGGATAAACTATCATTCAGACAGGAATCGCAAAAAGGTTTTCGCTAATTTAGTAAACCAGTCAAAGCCTGTAGTTTTATGATTTTTTTTTCCTTTGAGGCAAAATTTAAGAAAATAGAGTCTTTCTACTGATTAGCACATTGACATTGTATTAAAATACACTCTGGATGCAGACATGTCATCATTTTAATTTATTCCAGAGCATTCGTAGTACCCGCCTTTTTTTTTCACATCACTTTTCTTGAATGATATTTTTCTTCTTATTTCATTGTAATTATATATTTGAGAACATTTTAAATATTGTGGTGTGAAAAAAGGGAGGGTACTAACAGTGCTCCGAAATAAATTAAAATGTAAGCATTTCTGCGGTTGCGGTGAAATCAGATTTAATTTTAACTGAATCCGGAGCAATTTGTCTATTTTCCCTGTGATCCAATAGGAAGTACTACTACAGCGTCTAGAATAAACAGTGTGGCAATCACCTATAACCGTGATGTTAAAATGATGCTACAAAAATTAAGTTTACCCAGATGTCGCTGTGATCGAAGCTATTGCTCAAATCGAAGACCTGATTGGCTTTTCTCAGTTTCGTCAGTTTAATCACGTGATCTAAGCATATAATTAACCAATAGGGAGTCTCGGTTTTGTTGTCGTGACCCTAGCTTCGATTACAATGACATCTGGTGACAGGCTTAATTTTTATTAGTACAATTTTATTCGCCGCTTTCCACACTGTTTATTCTAGACGCTGTAGTACTACATCGCAGGGAGCATGTTTGAGCTAATTGGTTGAGGCCACGGAGTTTGAGACTACTCCAGGATGGAAGGACAAGCAAGCGTCTGGTAGAAAGAAAAATAGGCGAAGAAAATAAGCTTCACCTACAAATATCGTGAGTGATTTCTAATCACGCTGTATCATGAATAGTGCAGCGGGCGTTTGTGAGCTGAGTTTGTCACTCAGTTTATATGCTATAGCAATTTTATCAGCTCGTCATTCGATGTGAATGGGTCAATATTGTTTACTAAAACTTTAAAAATCTTTTCGTAAAATTTCTTTAACAATATATTAACAAACATGATTCTACGTCAGCAGTCGCGAAAGTGTTAAGATACCTGTAATGCCTCGTTTTCTGTTAAAAGTAGTGTTTTTATGTTTATACTTTGCCGTCTGTAAAATCTGTAAAATTGAGTAATAGGGAGCGTAAATATAAAAATTTAATGTACTTAACATATATTAACCATCTCATTAATAACCGTACAATTGTTAACGCCCCCTGAAAAAACGCTCCTTTTCTCACACCACTATATTTTTAGAATTATTATCTTCAAATGTTGTTACGATTAAATAAGACTAAAATTACTCTAAAAAATTATTCGTGAGAAAAAAAAGGCGGGTACTAAAAATTGTACGGTTCATAATGAGATGGTTGGCAAGTATGATATATTATTTTAATTGAAGGGAGATGAATTTCAAACTTAACGGTAAGTAACGTCTTTTCGCAATGCAAATACTATTTATGAAACTTACAAACTACACATGTGTTCGAAATTAAATTTACAAATATACTTCTTATTATATTTTTTAACTGTTACCACACTGGAACATTTGTTAGCTTGATATTTATAATTTACAAAATTAACATAAAATTAACCTTAAAAAAAGAAATAACAATAAAAAAAAATTAGAAGAAATCTCATGTAAATTAACTACATTTTATAGATCAGCATTCATGATATGCACTCTAAAATTACTTTATTTTATTAATTTGAATATTTATTTTTTTTTCATTTTAATGCTTTATATAAATATGTAAATCATTATGTTTAGGCTGCTTTGTTTCCTTTGTATTTTATAATATATATGTTACTGTTTTAAATATTTATTTTTGCTTTCTCTTCGTATGTGGCACCTGGAGCTTACATACAAAATTTCATCAAATAAAATAATTATTTTTAGAGATATTATATGTTTTCTTTTCTGATCTTAATTTTTTTTATAACTTTAATATTTTACTCAAGTGTCTTTTCAGAGACTTACAGTAAATCATACAATATTATTTTTACTTCAGTCTGAACTTCTCCGCTATTTTGAAAATTTACAAATGTACAAAATACAAAATTCCCATGGAAACCACCACAAAAACAGGACTTTTCCAGACATAAAATGTACAACAAAGATCCAAATCACAGATTTACGCCAGCTTGTTTGATTCTGAATCTTTTTCTTCAAGAAATACTTTTGCACCATTATTCAGAGTTAAAATGCAACTGGAGAACTTCTCATCCAGGTGGTTTCATTTTCAACTTGTTCATAAAACACATTTAAAAGCACAAATACAAAATTAAAAATCTTTGGAAGGAAATCAAGTTAATGATGATGGTTTGTCTTCAAAGAAGGTCTTGGGATTCCTAAAGGGAAACAGAAAAAAAGAATAATTTTACTATGTTTAAAAAAAAAAAAAAAAAAAAAAATACATTGATACATAATTAAAAGGGTTTATAAGAAAGAAACAAATGTATCAATTTAAAGTTTTATAACAGTTATTTTCAACTTTTCTCTCTTCCCATATTATCCCACAGAATTTTTGCTGCTTTGTATCATGAGAATATCTCATTCAAAAATGAAACTTTTCGAATTCCACTCATTGAATATGTTTCTTTTTATCTTACAAAGAAACATTCAAAAGGTGTCGTCTTAAAAAAAGATTGAAAAAAAAAATGTGATTCTACTCTTCGTAAAAGACCAGACAGGGAAACAATTATCGGCTGAAATGAATTACAGTGACCACAAAAAATGATCAAAATCAAGCATATTTGGCGATTTCACACAGTTAAGCGATTGAAAAAAAAAAAAAAAAAAAAAAAAAAAACAGAGAGAGGACGCCGCTCACCACTCTTGGAGCGATTTTGAGAGCTTCAAACTGTTAAGCGATTGATTTTGAGTACTTGGCAAAGAAGTAAAACATGGTTCTGTTCGTACACGGCAATCTCGGTTCTAGCGAACTTATCGCCTAACAACGCTAAATCGCCAAAAATGCTTAATTTTGATATTTTTTTGTGATCGCTGTAATTCATTTCAGCCGATAATTTTTTCACTTTCTGGTGTTTTATGAAGAGCAGAATCACATACATTTTTTTTTTCAATATTTTTTGAAGACGACACCTTTTGAATGTTTCTTTGTTAGTGAGAATTTTTTAAAAAGCGAATTTAAATTCTTTATTTCATTAAATAAACTCAGTGCTCTCATTTTCAATTCCGAAAATAAGTAAATAAGTAAATAAAAGTAAATAAATAATATATATATATATATATAAATTGCTTACTAAGTTGAAGGGCGATTAAAAAAAAAAAAAAAAAAAAATCAAAAAATGAAATTCGAAATTTTATTTTTTTATGGATATCCTTATAATATGAAGCAACAAAAATCCTACAGAATTACATGGGAAGGAAGAAAGAGTGAATCTGACTGATGAGCAGCCTTAATGTATATTTCTGAATGAAAATTATTTTTGCTGAAAGTTGAATATTCTTCTTAAAATTATATTGAAAATTGCATTAAAATATGTAGATTGTAGTAAAATTTTTTATTATGCGTTCTCTATTTTGCTGCTAAAATTTAAAACACATTGTAATGATATACGATGTCTCACTGGGTACACAGCATGAGATTTTTTTCAGATCGACAATTTTGGGGTAATTCTGTGGTAAATGTCAGTCATCCTCATTGGATATTTCTGCTTAACACTTTCTAATAATAATCACTATCCTATTTAATAATAATAATAATAAACCATGTAAAATTACGATAAAGATTACTTTATGGTAATAGTGATAAGTGATAGGAAATATCACCTTTCTGCGTGAGTGATACAATCTTGTGTCATGGAATTACCTGTTAACATTATGTGGGTCTCTGAATATGGCAAAAGAACCAAAAAGAATTACAACGAAATATCTATAATCATAAGATAAAAAAAAACTTTTTATATACCATATTTTTAAGGTTTCTGTTGAATCATAGCTGTAGAACTATATTAGCATTTTATCAATGTGCATAAAATTTTTAAAGTGATATTGACGTCCTTTTGTGAGACGCATAACTTAATTTTTTATAATATTTTAATGTTCACGTTTAAGTAAATGTATTTATTTTCCCGTCGAAAAAAATTAACTCGTAAATTTTTTTTGGCAACAATTAAATTATAGCTATTATCAAAATGGCTAATTTGAAAGCTATTAGGAGATTATTATTTTCATATTTTAATTAATTAAAAGAAAACTAATCAAAAATTCAAAAATCGGGCTTCGAGGTATTGCGTTGTCATCCTGTCAGAGCTATTCTAAAAGTTTCAAATATCTAGCTAGTTGGGAAGTTAGTTAAAAATCGATTGCAAGATTTGCATTGGACAAACAAACAAAAACAAACACAAAAGAAAGTGAGTTAATACAAACATGGTAAAACCTCTATTGAAGGGCCATTTACTTTTAAGAGACGTATTCCCAGCCCTAAATTTAATTTTTCTTATAGGACTTAATATTAATTTACTCCCATTAAAAGCCCACGTACAATTGTGTACCTCTCTTAAGGGTCACTTTTTACGAGAGCCGATAAAGTTATTTTTCTTTTGACTTGAATTGACCACTGTGTACCATATAACTGAAACTAGTTGGCATAGGTGGACTCTGCTCAGTTCCCCATCATATTTATGTTTTCATAAATTTCTAGTGCGACACATATTATAATCATGTTAAAAGAAATGAATTTGATCAAAGCTTGATACAGTGACAGAATGAAATCCCCGCCTAATAGGCTATACTTCGTTCACTTCGATACATTTATCTTATTCTAATCTATTAATTTATTTTATCAGGGTCAATTCCGTTGTTTAGTTTTTATGCTACTATTTCCAATGCAATAATCCTCAAAATTCATATTTATATGAAAAATTTACAATTTCGCTATGTTGATAAAATCGTAAATTACGAATAATTTACGAAATTTTCCTATTAGAATATTTGTATTCAATCATGTTCAAATAAATAGCATAAATGTAATTTTGAAGTTGTCTAATGTATATATGATCCTCAAAATGGAAGTTTATGCTCAATTTTACCTTATTCTGACATGTTAAGTAAATCGTAAATTCCAAATAACTTACGAATTTTTTAAATTGAAAAAAACATAGTCTATGATATTCATGCCAGTATCCTAAATAATATTTAGAAAGTAGTTTGACATCTTTACGATGAAAATATCCCTCAAGATTGACGTTTATGTGAAATTTTGCTCTATTTTGCCACGTTAATAAATTCGTAAATTTCCAATAACTTTCAAAATTTTCAAAGTAGCATATTTATAGTTACTGATGTTCATTCCGGCATCAAAACTAATATTTTAAAACTGGTCTGGCATTTTTACAGTAAAAAGTTTCCATTTAATGCACGTTTAAGTGAATTTTTGTCCTATTCTCCCATGTTAAGAAAATCGTAAATTTCTAATAGCATACGAAGTTTTTTAATTCGAATGTTGCAAATGAATAGGGTTCTTGCCATTGTCGAAAGTAATATTTTAAAACTGATTTAACCTCTCTGCGACAATTTGTTCTTGAGATATCATGTACACAGGCTAACAAACTAACGGACTAACACACTAACAGACTAACACACTAACAGACACCCTACAGACAGACATCATACAAATTTTGTCATTTTCGGATTCCTCACACCTGAAAACATGCAAAAAAGTCAAAAAACCTAGGTGGAAAATTTTCACGATTACCTAAGTTTCCCATACCTATAGTATGATGGGGAACTAATTGATCTTTATGTATGTAATATTAATTTTTGTGTAGAGAAATGAAGTGAGTGATACTTTATATTTCTGAATACGTAAACGTAAGAAAGAAATTCAAGTTTGGAGAAGGAGATTTTTTGTCATACCATTGGTTGGCTACAATAATACAATGGCTTCTAAATGGGGGTAATGTTCACATCAAGTGACAAACTAAAAGTAATCAACCTAGCTAAAATTAAAAATTAAAATGTAAAGTTAGATTTCTTGTCGAGAAACTGATAGTCGAAATTAGCAGGGGGAAAAAAAAAAAAAAAAAAAAACCTTTTTTGCACTTGAAACCGATGCTAAGTTGAGTAATATTTTCCTATACACAAAAGCATTAATAAACACAAAAGTAAAATTATAACTGAAAAGTTTAAAAAATTTAATTATTTAGTATTAATGATTATTAGAACGCAATGTAGACAAAAAATGTAAGTTTTAATAATTAAAGCTATTTTAATCATAGAATTTGTTGCTTGAACTAAGAGTTTCTGAACAACCTGTATTAAAATATTACTTATCTAAATGGATGATTTTTATGGCACGGTAGAGGGAGGCTTAAATGTATTACAGAAAATTAATAGGTTATAAAAAGAAGTTTTCTTTCGCTTCCTTTTTATTTTATTTTTCAAAATTTACTTTTTTTCTCAGTAAAATTATTTTAAACTCCAGAATTATTTAAAATTTTGCGTTTTAGAGCGTTAGGGCCGGCAAAGGGTTAAAAATGCTAAAAATTCTTGAAAAAGTTCTGGAGTAAAATTAATTTTACGATTGGAGAATTTCACAATTTGAAATGAAGAATTGCTTTAACACCAAAACGTTTTATAGCTGTCTAGCATTTTTAAATTTTCTCAATATTCGGTCTGTGATAAAAAGTTTAATAAACTTTTTAAACATTCTAATTGTAATTGCGTAATTAGATTATGATGCTATATCCAGATCTTTTTGTTTTTATAATTAGTTTAAACATTAGCATTAATTTTTTTTTTTTTAAAGGATATTTAATACTGAGTATGCTGAGAATATTAAATATGTTAAAAAATTAAAAAAAAAACTTTAAAGTAGTTCTAGTGTTAAAACAAATTTTTCAATTGACAATTACGCAATTTGAAAAATTAGTTTTCACACTAGAACTTTTTTAGTGTTGTTTTTCAAACACATTTAATTTTCCTTGGTGTGTGCTCTGTACTAAATATATACATAGTTGCCAACATTTACGCTTGTTGGCTACTGTAAAATTTTAATATAGTTCTTATATGCTTTTGTACTGGTTTTCATTGATTAAATAAAATTTAAAAAACAAAAGAAAGTTTTAAAATTTTCTAGTAGCTAAAAAGCGTAAAAATTGGCAACTATGTATATTTTAATTCTAATGTCAAAATAATTTTATATTATTGTGTTATTAGACTATGTTGCTATATTCGGAGACCTACTTTAAGGACGGAGGGGGATTAATGTTCTCATCTCGATGATAACTGTCGAAATTTGATGATATTTCACTCACTGGAACATCCTGTATAGTTACAATCAAGATAAGTTTCGATTTATTTTAGCAATATTAATATTTATGCCAAATAATTAATGGAAGATTATCGTATAATTATCACATGCTTATCCCATTATTCGGCAAAACATTATTATATATCATATACTACTTATGCTTTCTTTTTTTTTTTTTTTAATATTGCATTATACGTATTTGAAAAATTTTGTTCGAAATTTTCCCATTCGAGAACACGTAGAAGAGGAAATAGTAGATCACCAGTTAGTAAGTTAAAGTAAATATTTACAAGTATATATTATTTTACTTTACCTTCATGAATTTTGGCTCTAAATTGAAACAAATTTTAATACTGCAGTTTTAAATTTCAGCTATCTTCAATCACAAGGGTTTTTTTTTTCCCCGTGATTTCGTGCTATATAATTGCGATTAAATACTGAATTGTAGTAACATATTTTATTTGGGCAAACTAGCATCCAGTTTTTATCAGCTCGTTTAGGACTCTGATCGCATTTAAATCCAATTACCAGAAGATGACAAAATTTAATATGGTTATAATTTTTTTTTTCTTTTTGCGTGAAGAAAAGTATTATAAAAAATTCTGGTGTGTCACTCACACGACTTTCTCTTAACTTGAAATTTAATACTATAAATACAGGTTGCAGATTTAAAGGTAAGATAACGAGTACTGTTATGTAAACCTGTGTTAAACAATTTGTTGATTCATGGGAAGCGGTAAAGGCGCCAGCCGCTGAGAAGTAGACAGTCATGTGACCAGAAAGAGAAAAAAAACTCATTCTTTTTCTTTTTTTTATTATTGATTCTGTTTTTCTCTCTGAACTATTCCAAAAAACTGAAGTAACTTTATTCTTGAATTGACATTCTAATATTCAGGCTGCATTCGTACAGCCAAGTAATCCATTAATTGTTATATTATTAAAACAATAAGTATTCTTCTGTTTATTCTTTATAACTCATTCAAGGCATAAAAAAATGCCTTTATACGTATTCTGAATGTTTAAACCTATGCTAAAGTTTGTGAAAGATTCTGTTTTCATTTATAAAATTCTGAAAGAAAATCGTTGATTAAAATCAACAATAGAAAGTAATCGGATTTCATCTTTATTGACTTGTATCTCCTAAATGTTTTTTCAAGCGATCAGAGGAAATGCAGGAGAGAGGTGAGTTAGCTTTTCTTAATATTATGCATGCTAAAACTCAGTTTCGTTTGAGTAAAATGTTTTTGATGCAGGTCAATTCTTTATGCATGAGTCTAGTTAGAATTTAATCAACATGTTTTTGGTCCGTCTTAGAGCCATGAGGCTATCGATGATTTATATATATATATAAGAAAAAAAAAACTATATATATTTAATATGTATTTGATATTCTTATTCTTATTCTTATTCGTAATCATTTATTCTTAAAATGATTTATTTTTGTTCTTGAATGTTTGTTCTGTAATTCGAAGGCGTATAGTTATGTGTATTTAAACTTATATATTCTAAAATGCCGAAATTATCTAAGCAAGTTTTATTATTTGAAAATTTATGTAAGGAAATCGATAGTTTTAGAGATAGAGTAAAGGGGTGTAGTAAAGACGAACAATCTAAGGTTAAATTATTAAAAACCAAAGTTCAATCGTACGATCATGAAATCGCGGAAATATTTAAAAATTTATCCGCTAAAGAGAATGAGGATTATATGGATATGTATTTGAGATATAAAGGAGTGGTTTTTGATTTACTGGTGGAGTTAGAGGACAAAACAGAAGTAAATGCGTGCGATTCAGATACTCACGCGGAAAATAAAGATGAGAAAAATGGTAAATCGTCTCTTATTAAATTACCTAAATTTGATCTTCCAAAATTTTTTGGTAAAACCGAAAATTGGATTTCTTTTAAAGAAATTTTTAATTCGACAATTCTACAAAATAATCAATTATCCAAAATTGAAAAATTGCAATATTTACATTCTTCAGTGCGCGGAAACGCAGCTAAATTAATTCGAGGATTCGCTCTAAAAGAGGAAAATTTAGATCAATGTTGGGAAATATTAAATGAAAGATATGAAAATAAGAGACAATTAGCATTGAGTCAAATTAACAAAATATTTTCTATGAAAATTGTAAAAGCAAACAATGCTAAAACTTTACTTGAGTTATTAGATACTTGTAACGAAGCCGTCAGAAACTTAAAAACTTTGGGTTTAGATTCTAATGCGTTAAGCGACTTAATTATAATAAAATTCATGATGGGGAAATTGGATGAATCGTTAAAACAGAGATGGGAATTAATGTTGGATAGTGATAAATTGCCGGATCTTGATCTTTTTAGGAAATTCGTTGAGCGCGAAGCGCGCGGTGTTGAAGAGATAAAATGTAAACAAGACGTAAAATTCACTAATTCGAAGAAATCAAACGTATTGAGTACAATTGTAAAAAAGGAAAATACGTGCATTCTTTGTAATGAGCGTCATGCGCTGTTTAAATGTCCGACATTTAATTCAAAACCGATTAAAGAAAGATGGAAATTTGTTGAGTTAAATAAGTTATGTCAAAATTGCTTACGCCAAAATCATAGGCTGGAGAATTGTAGAATAAACATCAATTGTAAAAATTGCGCTGAAAATCATCATACACTATTACATGTGTATGGTAGAAATTCAAATTCTGAAAGGGCGAATCATGTATCGCCAGATTTATCTGTTTCAAATAGTGCTCAGTTTTATTCTAGTAATGTTTTGTTATCTACAGC
Organism: Salticus scenicus; assembly: GCA_963930645.1. Classification (NCBI taxonomy): domain Eukaryota; kingdom Metazoa; phylum Arthropoda; class Arachnida; order Araneae; family Salticidae; genus Salticus; species Salticus scenicus. The sequence goes on along the minus strand of OZ005650.1, from coordinate 338,970,369 downwards.
ACTAATTAAGGTTAAATCAAATAACGGCAAATTTATGCATTGTAAAGCTTTGATAGATAATGCTAGTCAAAATTCATTAATTACTAAGGAATGTGCTAAGCGACTAAATTTGCCCTTACGGAGCACGTCGCATAGTATAATAGGGATTAATTGCGTTTTAGCAGAGACTGCTCTAAACGAAACAGAATTTAGCTTCACTCCGCATTTTTCGTCGGAGTCATTTTCAGTCAGTGCTTTTATAGTTGATAGGGTTACCTCACCTCTCCCTAATTTCCAACTGCCGCAACATGATTGGCCACACATAAAAGGATTGCAACTAGCGGATCCAAATTATTATATCAGTGGTCCAATCGATATTCTTCTTGGGGCAGAAATAGTCGCCTCAATCTGCAATGGCAGTCCCATTCAAGGGCCAGCTGGAACTCCTACAGCATGTCCAACAAAATTGGGTTACCTCCTTTCAGGTCGTGTTGATAGCTTTCAATGTACAAATATCAGTCTAATATGTCATACCACTGTGGAGGATGATATCAATAACACATTAAAACAATTTTTTGATACAGAATCAATTCCAAATGTAGAATCAAAAAAGATAGAAAATGATCCTGTGGAAAATATTTATTTAACCACAACTAAAAGAAATAGTCAGGGAAGATATGTCGTTCATCTACCGTTTAAGCCAGATAAGGCACTAGGTGACAGTAAGTCAGGTGCTATTTCAAGATTTCTTTCCATTGAAAATAAAATTAAAAAGGACCCACAATTAAAGAGGGAGTATTCGAATTTCATGAACGAATATATAAATTTAGGTCATATGACAAAATTAAATCCAGCTGAAATTAATGAAACGCCACATTATTATTTACCGCATCATGCGGTGGTAAATGAAAACTCTGAAACAACAAAATTACGTGTAGTATTTGACGCCTCGTTTAAAACAACAAATAACAAATCTTTAAATGACATTTTATATATTGGTCCTAAACTACAGTCAAATATTTTTGACAATTTAATAAAATTTCGAGCCAACCCTGTAGCGTTCAGTGCAGACATAGCTAAAATGTATCGGCAAATCTTAATTGAAAGGAAACATAGAATCTACCAAAGAATTGTTTGGAGAGAATCTCCCAATGACCAATTATCCTTTTACGAATTGAATACTGTCACCTACGGAACAGCTTGTGCACCCTATTTAGCGTTACGCACCCTTAAGCAATTATGTGAGGATGAGGGACAAAATTTTCCATTGGCAGCAGAAATTGCCAAGGAGAATTTTTACATCGACGACTTATTGTCAGGGGCACAATCCCTTCAATTAGCAAAAGATAGAATAATGGAGCTGCAGGCTCTAATGCAAGCTGGAGGGTTTAAACTTAGGAAATGGGCTTGTAGCCATCCAGAAGCGCTCTCTGATATTCCAGAGGAAGATAAGGCTAATTCGGTCATTCATTTTTTTGAGGATAAAGAAAAAATAAATCAAAGAGTACTAGGAATGTTCTGGGATTTAAATGAAGATACTCTTCAAGTTAGAACCTTAGCTGATCAACAAATTAATACGAAAAGACAGTTGCTATCCGTAATTGCGCAAATTTATGATCCCCTCGGAATTATTTCGCCATCTACAATAACCTTAAAACTCATTCTACAAAAATTGTGGAAGTTGCAATCAACGTGGGATGAGCCTATACCTCCAGATATTTTGCAAGAATGGAAAACTTTTTATAATGAAATTAATGAGTTTAAATCTATGTCCATTCCACGCTATGTAGGTTCAAATACTAAAGATTGTACAGTTGAACTGCATGGCTTTTGTGATGCCTCTCCGAGGGCATATGCGGCAGTCGCATATTTAAAGATCATAACAAACACGATTCAGGTATATCTAATTGCTGCTAAAACTAGAGTCGCACCCATAAAAGTACTCACTTTACCGAAATTAGAATTGTGTGGGGCTGTACTCGTAGCTGAGTTAATTTGCAATATTCAAAAATCCCTTAAATTTACTCATTCGACATACTGGTATACTGACTCTTCTATTGTATTGAACTGGATAAATAACCCTTCAAACAAAGGAAATAGTTTCGTGGCCCATAGAGCTACCAAAATCAGAGCTCTTACTCAATTAGAATTTTGGAGACATATCCCAGGAAAAGAAAACCCGGCCGATTGTGCCACACGAGGATTGTCCCCGGCTAAGTTGAAAGCTAGAACTGAGTGGTGGGAAGGGCCAAAATGGCTCCATAGTTTTGAGCTACCACCAATGTGCACATTACATTCAGTTTCCGTTCAGAAACAAACTCATCAACATTCGACAGATTCAAGTTCTAAGCCTACACTTTCTAATAACACTTTCATATCACATATCACGAAATACTCTAACTATCTAAAACTTTTAAGAATTCTAGCTTATGTTTTGAGATTTATCAATAAAATTAAAACCAAATCAAAGGAAAGTGGTCCTTTAAAGGCCATAGAGCTAAATCAAGCGGAAATGTGGCTTGTAAAAATTATTCAAAATGCAGAATTTAGTGATGAAATTGCCTTACTAAGGAAAGGCAAACTTTTAAAACCTTCACACCATCTATTCTGTCTTGATCCTTTTCTGGATGAAGCAGGCATTCTTCGTGTTGGAGGACGCCTGCGGAACCACCCATCCTTACGATTTCAAGAAAAACACCCCATATTACTTCCCAAAGCAAATCACGTTACTTCCTTGATAATAACATATTATCATAACTTAAGCTCCCATGCTGGTCCCAATTTAGTACTTTCACTCCTTAGAAACAAATTTTGGATTCCCCACGGACGCTCCACCGTAAAATCAGTATTAAGACAGTGTATACTCTGTTTTCGACTGTCAGCTAAGCCAATAATTCCAAAGATGGGGGATCTACCCTCAGAAAGAATCACACCCATTCGGCCATTTTCAAAGGTTGGTGTCGATTTCGCGGGACCAGTAATGACAAAATGTCAACATAAACGAAAAGCGACAACCCTTAAATCATATATTGCCCTTTTCATCTGTATGGCGACAAAGGCAGTGCATCTTGAATGTGTTTCAAATCTTTCTACAGAAGCCTTTCTCGCAGCCTTGAAACGCTTCATAGGTAGGCGTGGATACCCCTCTGACATATTTTCGGACAATGGCAGAAATTTTGTCGGAGCCCATTCTTACCTAAAACAGCTATTTTCTTTATTCAAAGAAGAAAAATTACAAAATTTTGCTTCCCAACACCAAATAACCTGGCACTTTATTCCCCCGTATGCTCCAAATTTTGGGGGACTCTGGGAAGCGTCGATAAAATTAGCCAAACATCATTTGGTAAAAATCACACAAGGAGCAATTTTAAATTTTGAGGAACTGTCCACTCTTCTATGTCAAATAGAGGCTGTTATAAATTCGCGGCCTCTATCACCATTGTCCAATGCTCCTAATGATATCGCAGCTTTAACACCAGGACATTTCTTGATTGGAACTGCATTATTAGAATTGCCAGAATTGCCATTAACAAACAATTCTCTTAGTCTTTCTTCTAGGTATAAGCTCTTATTGCAGATGAAGGAAACGTTTTGGAAGAGGTGGAAAGCACAATACCTGCCAACATTGCTGCATAGATCCAAAAGAACCAACACCTACCGTCACAACTTTTCTCCAGGGGAACTCGTCATCCTGAAAAATAAAGTATCACCTCCACTCCATTGGGAGCTAGCACGAATCATCAAGTTGATTCCCGGACCTGATGGAATCGCCAGGGTCCTCCAACTCCAGACCTCTTCTGCTGGAACTCTTATTCGACCGGTATCGCAGGTGATCCCTTTTCCAAGTATTTCGACTCCTGCTCCGGTGCCTTCCCGCCCCGCCCAGCCTGTTGATTCATGGGAAGCGGTAAAGGCGCCAGCCGCTGAGAAGTAGACAGTCATGTGACCAGAAAGAGAAAAAAAACTCATTCTTTTTCTTTTTTTTATTATTGATTCTGTTTTTCTCTCTGAACTATTCCAAAAAACTGAAGTAACTTTATTCTTGAATTGACATTCTAATATTCAGGCTGCATTCGTACAGCCAAGTAATCCATTAATTGTTATATTATTAAAACAATAAGTATTCTTCTGTTTATTCTTTATAACTCATTCAAGGCATAAAAAAATGCCTTTATACGTATTCTGAATGTTTAAACCTATGCTAAAGTTTGTGAAAGATTCTGTTTTCATTTATAAAATTCTGAAAGAAAATCGTTGATTAAAATCAACAATAGAAAGTAATCGGATTTCATCTTTATTGACTTGTATCTCCTAAATGTTTTTTCAAGCGATCAGAGGAAATGCAGGAGAGAGGTGAGTTAGCTTTTCTTAATATTATGCATGCTAAAACTCAGTTTCGTTTGAGTAAAATGTTTTTGATGCAGGTCAATTCTTTATGCATGAGTCTAGTTAGAATTTAATCAACACAATTCATATTAGGCTTCTGAAGAGTTTTATATGATAATTAGTTCTGTGTGAGGGGGGCTACAGCCCCCCTCAACCCCCCGTTTCATTAATGCACCTACATTTATATAGAATTTAATTCGGTTATTAAAAAATAATTCTGTTTTTGAAAAATAATTTATTAAAATTATTATTAAAAAAAATTATCTTTTGTGATAATGCAGACAATTTCCATATTAGAGAAGTAGAATAACACCAAATATCCAAAAAAAAAGTCCATTTTATTCTCAATATTAAAAAAAAAAAAAAAAAAAAAAGTACGATTTTTTTTCTTAGTTTTTTTTTCGTTAAAAGTAAAAAAAATCGATAACTTTGTTTTACATTATCGCAGATCGATGGTTCAACCATTCGTTTTAAAGGTATTGGCGAGCTCTTTTGAAAGATACCCATCATGAAAATTTATTCCCCTCGAGGGGGGACTTCCCCCCCAGGGGGGAGCCGAGGCTCCTACATACACAAAAAATTTTTTTCCAGTTAACTATCGCTATTACAAAAAATATATATTCGTTTCATTTGGTTTAGTGCAGTCTATAGACGTTAAACTCTACTTACCTGCAATTTCCCCCATAGACGTAATGTATTAGAATTCTCTTGATTGTCCCTGTACACGAACCATTTGCTTGATCTTAACGAAAAGCTTACTGCAGCATCCCTATATGATACACATTTAGAATACCAAGTTTGAACTTTCTGCTATAATTTGTTTTTGAGATATGCTGATAACAGACAAACACACAGACACACAGACACACACACAGACCATTTGCTAAATTCGTATTCAGGGGACCTCAAGACGTGTAAATATAACAAAATCTCGCGTTCGAAAATTTGACCCAAAAACATTACTTTCTCTACCTTATGGGTAAGAGAAAGTAAAAATGCGACTCCAATTTTTATCAGCGTATTATAAGTTCACTGAATGAATTTCATTTACCAATAAGCAGGCTTTACCTGCTTCACTACTTACTACATTTAATGGAATTTTCAAAAAATCTACAATCACTATATTTTAAATCACTTTATAAATAAAAATTACAAACACTGCATTGAAATCGCTTTAAAACTCGCTTTGAGTCCCCGTTCCCTTTGGCATCGTCTTCCCCTTCTGCGCTATATCGGTCATAGGTCCCCACTGCTTGTTTTTACGTCTTAATCTAGCATTTCAGTGTAGGTACTAACTGGACGATAAGTAGGGATGCTATTATTCAAGAACATGTTTTTCGGACAAGACTTTCTCAGAAATATTTATTATATCATAACGAATGGCTTCAAAATTGAAAAAAAAAAAAAAAAAAAAAAAAAAACTATCGAAAATCGGGCGAAACAGACCTCTGTGTAAAACGTTGTAACTCTGCGATCAGCTGTTTGCCTAAAAAGCGACTACAATACCTCTAAGTTTAACTAACGGTTTAGGATACTGTGAGGACAATGAAAGATTTTTATAGAACATTACTTTTTAATTATCTGTAAAAAGTAATACATTGGCCCTTAGAAGATCGAACTCACCACCTTCACGTTACTAGCCTGACACACTAACCAACTGGGCCACGAAAAGTGTTTTTAAGTTTACCTTTCTATTTCTAGAGACGACCATTTCAGAATTTTTTTAATTTTAATTAATAATAATAAATAATAATAATAAACAAATTAATCAAAATTTCGAAAATTGAGCATCAGAAGATGTCAATACGGACCTCCATGCAAAATTCTGTAGCTCTGTAATCAGCTATTTGTCTACAAAGCGACGAACATATAAACACATGTTCTTTTATTATATGTAGTGAATATAACAATATTTAACGAATTACCAGTATATTACTCAAGAAAAAGCAGTATAATGAAAAGCATTTCGTGGTGAATACTATATTTTTATAATGTAGAATCTAATTTTCATCACTGTAGTTTTAAATAAGTAAGTCCACTCAACAGCATTTGTTAAAAAAGTCGTTTACATGTGACTTTATATATTTATTTCGTTGCAGATTTCTCTTAAAAACTTTTTGTGAAAGCTCAATGGAATCTAAAATGTGCTAAATGTTTATGAGATAACCATTAATACCAAATAATTTCCTCGAAAGCGTCATCGTTATAAACTTAGGTGTTAGCGAAATCTTGTGGAGAGATTTCTTAGAATCGAACGGGTGGAGACTATGTTTCCAAGAATATTTTAATCTTCTATGAATAAAATTGTATCACATATAAATTAGCACGATCAATCATTTTTACCTGAGCTAACGGGTGGTCTTCAGGTACAATTCTAATTACATGCTCGAATGATAGAAAGTGATGTTTTATTTGCCATCTCTTAATGATGAATGAAAAAATATTGTGTATTCATTTTAAGAATACAACTATGTCTTTTATGTTATTCGTATATAACGATTGCTTAAAAGAGATTGTCATATTAAATAGGAGACATGTCTACAAGTATGGAAAATTAATATCTTGTAACACCACAGGAATGCGGTTATTTGATTCACGTTTTAAACTATAAAAGATAGTTATCTTTTAGAAAGCTGTGGTTTTTCTTGAAATTTTGTCTACGCTTAAGCAATTTTTGCAGGAATAATGCCTATTGATGGTGATATGTAAGACTACTGGGGCGTAGAAAATGGAGGGGAGAGGTTAAGGGGAATCAAGCCCCCCTACTAATTAGATATTGCGAAATTTACTTGTAATGCCAAATGAAAAAAGTATTCTTTTAAAAGTGATCATTTATTAGTCCATTTTTGAAATTAATATTAAAAATGAATAAAATTCAATTATTGATCGATTTTCTTGAAAGTAATTTTGAGTCGTTTTGAAATGAAATTGTCTTAGTCATCCCAAGGATTTTTGAATTGTTACGCCCCTTGAGACTGCATGGAATATTTTACTTTCTCTTTCTCATATACAAAATAGAGACAGTATTTGTTATAGGTCAAATTTTCGTGAGTTTTTGTTATATTTACACGTTTTGAGAACCCTTAAATCCGAAAATCATGTCTTTAGCAGTTGGTCTGTGTGTCTATTATCAGCATATCTCATGAGCAAACAGCATCAAGAAGTCCACACTCGGTATTCTAAATCTGCATCATATAGTGGTGCTACACAAAACTTTTTGTTGAGATCAAGCGAATGGTTCGTGTACATGGAAATCCAAGAGAATTCATATATATTACGTCTATTGGGGGGGGGGGGGTGCATTTCTGGTATGTTCAGTATAACATATGTAGGCTTCTATAAACAAAATAGAATAAACAAATTTTTCATGTGCATAGAAGAATATTTTGAGTAGATTGTGGTATGGAAACCATCATTCGTTTACAGGGTTACCCAAAGTATTTGGATACATTGGGAATATACTTGAAAATTGCTTGAAATTTATTTCATTTTGTGTTAGGTTTTTTTCATGTAAAACTAAGTTTAAGTACACAATATGATGTGCATATAGTTTAGAGACAATATACAGGGCTGCCCAAAATTAAGTGGTTGATGGAAATGCTTTGCTACATTTTACTATGTCGACGAACTCTGTTTAGGAATAAAAATAATTTTTTCAGACTCAAACTATAAACAAACTATTTTTTGTTTTTCTATTTTTAAGTCTTTTTTTTCATAATATCACGTTTTGAGGTGCCTTGAATACGGAAATGAAACTTTTAACGGTTAATCTATATGCATATCTGTTATCAGTAGAATTAAAATAATCTGGTGTGTCACTCACACGACTTTCTCTTATCCTGAAATTTAATACAATAAATACAGGTTGCAGATTAATAGGTAAGATAACGAGTACTATTATGTAAACCTATGTTAAACAATTCATATTAGGCTTCTGAAGAGTTTTATATGATAATTAGTTCTGTGTGAGGGGAGCTACCACCCCCCTCAACCCCCCGTTTCATTAATGCACCTACATTTATATAGAATTTAATTCGGTTATTAAAAAATAAGTCTGTTTTTAAAAAATAATTTATTAAAATTATTATTTAAAAAAATTATCTTTCATGATAATGCAGACGATTTCCATATTAGAGAAGTAGTATAACACCAAATATCCAAAAAAAAAAAAAAAAAAGTCCATTTTATTCTCAAAATTAAAAAAAAAAAAAAAAAAAAAAAAAAAAAAAAGTACGATTTTTTTTCTTAGTTTTGTTTTCGTTAAAAGTAAAAAAAATCGATAACTTTGTTTTAAATTATCGCAGATCGATGGTTCAACCATTCGTTTTAAAGGTATTCGCGAGCTCTTTTCAAAGATACCCATCATGAAAATTTATTCCCCTCGATTGGGGACTTCCCCCCCAGGGGGGAGGCGAGGCTCCTACATACACAAAAAAATTTTCCCAGTTAACTATCTCTATTACGAAATATATATATATTCGTTTCATTTGGTTTAGTGCAGTCTATAGACGTTAAACTCTACTTTCCTGCAATTTCACCCATAGACGTAATGTATTAGAATTCTCTTGATTGTCCCTGTACACAAACCATTAGCTTGATCTTAACGAAAAGCTTACTGTAGCATCCATATATGATACACATTTAGAATACCAAGTTTGAACTTTCTGCCATAATTTGTTTTTGAGATATGCTGATAACAGACAGACACACAGACACACAGACAGACACACAGACATACACACAGACCATTTGCTAAAAACATGATTTTCGTATTCAGGGGACCTCAAAACGTGTAAATATAACAAAATCTCGCGTTCGAAAATTTGACCCAAAAACAATACTTTCTCTACCTTATGGGTAAGAGAAAGTAAATAATCTGGTGTGTCACTCACACGACTTTCTCTTACCCTGAAATTTAATACTGTAAATACAGGTTGCAGATTAATAGGTAAGATAACGAGTACTGTTATGTAAACCTATGTTAAACAATTCGTATTAGGCTTCTGAAGAGTTTTGTATGATAATTAGTTCTTTGTGAGGGGGGCTACCACATTTATATAGAATTTAATTCGGTTATTAAAAAATATTTCTCTTTTTAAAAAATAATTTATTAAAATTATTATTTTAAAAAATTATCTTTTATGATAAGGCAGACGATTTCCATATTAGAGAAGTAGTTTAACACCAAATATCCAAAAAAAAGTCCATTTTATTCTCAATATATTAAAAAAAAAAAAAAAAAAAAAAAAAAAAAAAAAAATACGATTTTTTTTGTTTTTTTTTTTCGTTAAAAGTAAAAAAAATCGATAACTTTGTTTTAAATTATCGCAGATCGATGGTTCAACCATTCGTTTTAAAGGTATTAGCGAGCTCTTTTGAAAGATACCCATCATGAAAATTTCCTCCCCTCGAGGGGGGGACGTCCCCCCCCCCAGGGGGGGGAGGCGAGGCTCCTACATACACAAAATTTTTTTTACCAGGAAACTGTCTCTATTTCAAAAAATATATATTCGTTTCATTTGGTTTAGTGCAGTCTATAGACGTTAAACTATATTTTCCTGCAATTTCCCCCATAGACGTAATGTATTAGAATTCTCTTGATTGTCCCTGTACACGAACCATTTGTTTGATCTTAACGAAAAGCTTACTGTAGCATCCCTATATGATACACATTTAGAATACCAAGTTTGAACTTTCTGCCATAATTTGTTTTTGAGATATGCTGATAACAGACAGCCACACAGACACACACACACACACACAGACACACACACAGACACACAGACCATTTGCTAAAAACATGATTTTCGTATTCAGGGGACCTCAAAACGTGTAAATATAACAAAATCTCGCGTTCGAAAATTTGAGCCAAAAACAATACTTTCTCTACCTTATGGGTAAGAGAAAGTAAAAAGCAAATAACTGCAGAAAAATCAAATTTGGTATTTTGAATTTCGTATTAGTTTGACACTTGAAAAGTTTGATCAAGATTGGCAAGTTTGAAAGCAAATAACTAACAACCTTGATTAAAAAAATAAATAAATAAATAAAATAAAATGAAAAAATAAATAAATAAAATAATTGTAGGCATTATAATTAAAAGGGCCCCTCGTATTTTATTTATTTATTTATTATTATTTATTTTTTATTATTTTATTTATAATCATTATTTTACCTTATTTATCTTATGATTTAATGTGCAGTCTATATTTTTATGGTATTGAAATGCAGGGTAAAAGAAGGTCATGTGAGTGACACACCAAATTAATTCCCTTCAAAGTGAAAGCCTCTGATGATTTATAAAAATAATTTTATACATTTTAACGATAGGTTTATTTATGCAACAAAATCATTGAACTGTTATTCATTTATTTTTTTTTATTTTTTTTTATTTTTTTCAAGCAAGCAAATGTCTAAATGAGGTTCAAAAGTAGACCTCGCAAAATTTAGAAAAAATGGCTACTTAAAATCGATTTTCCTTAGATGAAGATTATTCCTGATTATAAGTTATACTGAAAATGGTATATATAAGACTAACGGTTTGTGTACAGACACATATAAAATAATTTTAATGAATGGTAGTTTATAGGCGGAATTTTCCAGAAAATAGAATAATTTTTATGGCTTTGCATAAGCGATAGTTAAATTGCAGAAAGCAATCATTATTTGAAAAACATTTATTTCATTTTTGAGAAACACTTTACTAAAGTTTTTGTTATATCTAAATCTTTTTAAATGTTTTTAATGATCTGCAGGTATTTATATATCACTTTTCTGTGAAATCTCATGTATTGTGTAACAATCCACTCCAAATATCGCTTTGATTTGGTCATTATGAACTTCATCTAGACTTAAACTAAATCTAGATTAGAATGTTGCCCAACTTTGAGTGAAGAACCACCAGCACGTAACTTCTCAAATCAATCTTGATAGAGTATTTTTTAAAAATTCATCTCCATACTGAGAACATATTTATTTTTCCAAGCTTGCGTTCCGCTGTATCTTTTACGGTAGTAAAAAAATGAAAATGTTTTTGGTTTTTCTTATATTTCAATTTACACTAAATAGAAACTGCATAATTTATCCCTTCCTACTGACTGTATCAACTATGAAACAACAATATTTATTGATTTCACGAATTAGGCCGTGGGCCATAGCTGGATATCGTTCAAGTCCGTTTCAATCATCGAGGGGCAATTTCAATTTAATGTTAAAATTAAAAGAATATTCAGTTATCTACAAATTCGCAATGTTCTGGTCTGAAGATGTGCACATTATTTTAAAATTGATTAAATAAATTCTACAAATTTGACGTTTCTGCGGTCCTGCCATTTTACTTACTTTTAGAGATAGCAAGATTCTCTTCTCGTTTCTTTGCTTATTCTCCAATCAAAACCGGTATTTTTTTTCTTCTGGCATTTCGATCCAATGACAGCTGATGTTAGTACGCGCGCTAGCGGCCCGCTTGCATTTGATATGTTTTGTTTATGTTTACATTATCTTGAGTCAATATTCATTGACATTTTCACACAATTCTACTATTGTTTTCTTTTCATGTATTTTTGAGTATTATTCACATTTAATAGAATGTGAGAAAAAAATGGCATAGTGTTTGCATATCGGGAATTAGATACATTAAAAAATGTAATATATTTCTCAAATAAGATGTAAAGTTTCTCTCGACATCATTATCCTGCATATTATTAACATTTTGATAGAATTTTGTTCTCATTTTTTTTTCTATATTTTCAAGTAGGATTATTACAGATAATATAATATCAGAAGAAATTACTTTTTGTTTGCACATCGGCGATGACATACATTCAGAGGTAAAGTGTTTTTCTCAAATAAGCTGAGCTAATGTAAGACTGTGTGTTGGTCAATGAAAAGTTTTAAATATTCGTGAAAGAAAAATATCTACCCATTTGTTTCTTCTTCCAATTAATGAACTGTTCAAACTGCCTTTAGACAACAGCATAGATTACCATAAAAAGGGTTATAAAGTAAGTTTTACTCTGAAATTTAATTAAATTATTGGCAAAACGTTAGTCGAGGCCACCATGTGGAGATTAAAAAAGATTTTCTGTTCTGTTTGTGTGTATGTCTGTTTCATGATAGCGGCCGCAAAAATAATGCTATTGACTTGAAATTTGGTACACATGTTTATGAACCACACAGAATTAGCTGTATATTTTTAGGTGTGTATTCCAATTGTAGTTCGTGTACAGGGACACACCAAAGTTTTTCTTATCATTACGGCCTACGGACAGAATTTGTATATACCGCGATAGCGGCCGCAAAAATCTCCCGATTGACTTGCAAATTCGTATACATGTTCAGGCTCTGTATAGAAATAGCTGTGTAATTTTTATGTCTAGATTATTTATGGATCGTATGCAGAGACACAACAGATTGTTTCTTATCATTACGGTCTATGGGGTGAATTTCGTTCAAGCGAATTTTACTTCGTTACTCTGCATTCAACAAAATGAAATTAGCGTATATTATTGATATGCTTAAATTGATCTTTTCCATAGAAATTAAATATGTGTGCTTAGGCTTCATAATCAATGTACAGGACCTTACAAAAGTATTCCAAAAATGTCATGTAATTTTGTCAAATTTCGAACAATTATTTTTGAAAAACATAAAATAAGTTGAAAGGTTTTTACTGGTGCTCTTTTACAGAGAAAAGCAAAAGAATTTCATAACATTAGAACTTATGGGTAAATTTTTATATAAGCGCATTTCAACGCGTTTATGTTGCATTCAGTAGAATTAACATATGTTATAAACATGCTTAAAAACATGTTTTATCTCTCTCTCAAAAAAAAAAAAAGTAGGTATGTATAACCTAATTTTATTTACAGGACCATACAAAAGAATTCCGATGACATTCTGTAATCATTCAAATGATGTCAAATTAGGTTGAATTATAAGTGAGTTATAATTAATTAGGTATACTATTTTTATTGGCGTATATAATAATGGTGGCTCTTTTTCAGGGACACACAAAAGAATATCGTGCCATTATGGTCTATAGACAGTATGTATTAAAAATGTATTTTAACATGGTTACATTAAATATTATAAAATGTTATTAAAATGTTTAAAAGCGTGTTTTTCCGTGGAAAATTGTGGGTATAGAATTGATAATTAGTTTACAGAGTTACACAGGGTAATCTTTTTGCATGAAATTTGGTACATGTATTTATGATTTAAATACTTGTACCAAATCATAGTTTGGTACAAGATTATGTATCAAATAATCTAATAGCCTTCTATTTATAAGGAATTAATAGAAGGCTGTTATTAGGAATATATATATATATATATATATATGATATATATATATGTGTGTGTGTGTAGAGAGAGATAGATATAGACAGAGATATACAGCGGAAAGTTGAAGAGGGAAATTAGAAATATATCTGTTTATGTAGCGAGTCGTCATATATATATAAATCGAGAGAGATGCATGTTAGGACTCAGCCGAAGAGAAAGAAAGCGAAACACTTGTATTAGATTAAGGATAAGACCAATGTTACTGATGCCATCCCTAGAAGTAAGTTAAAATTGAGCTGGGCTGGGCACGTTTCCAGAAGGAATGATGATAGATGGACCCCCAGTCCTATTTTGGATACCGCGATACAACAAAAGATCGAGAAAGACACCAATGTGCCGTTGGAGAGATAAAATTGTGAAGTTTGGAAGAGCAGAATGGAGAAGAATTGCAGAAAACAGGGCAGATTGGAATCACCTAGAAGAGGCCTTCATCTTGCAGTGGACTGATAAAGATTGAAATTGATGATAAGAATGATATATATAATATGGAGTAAATAAATATTATCAATGATCAAAATTGAATAATGAGTGATGAAAATTGGACGTTGAGGCTTCTGATCTGCAGATCATCTAGTTATTAAAATTTTACCTTTTTTAGCACTTTTTTTTTCAGGAAGATAATTTTAGCACTTGTGTGCAAGTTAATTTAAAATTTATTCAACGAATCACAATATAAACAGAAATATATTGCGTACAGCTATAATCCAGCATCGTGAATGTGAACTCAGTTCCTTCAAATTAGAATCAATTTTCCAAATTTATGTGCACAGTTTATTTCCAGAACACTTGATATTTTCATTACCTATCTTAAAAAGAATATATTAGCAAAATTTTCAGATTGCCCCCAAAAAGTTGAAACGAACTTGTTTTTAAATGACATTTTTAGCATATGGCCCACGGTCTAAATATATGTAAAGGTTATTAAACAATTATTATTACTATCTTTAAATGATACCCGGGAATTCTTGTCAAATCAATGAGATAGCCAGTTTCAACACTAAACTATTTTTTTTTTTTTTTTTTTTTTTTTTTTTTTTTAAACTATTGAAAGCTATTATCTTTTCAGTTTTGTAAAATATTTTCATAGATGGAAATAAATGTGTAAAACCTTTTCATGGATAGCTGAAAAATCATATTTTTTAATTGTACCATTATATGAAAAAAATGTGAAATTTGATAAATATTTTATTTTTTTGAGAAAAAAAAATCTCTAAAAAAATCTTGAGAATAATTTTAGATTTGATTTTTACTACATAATATTATAGACATAGTTCGTGTCTGAATGTACAAATATTTACAATGCATAAATATTTACAATGTAACAATATTTGCACATTGCAAAATCTAAAATATTTACTTTTCTTTTTCTAGCGATATCATGAAATTCGGGAAAGGTGAGGGGAAAAATGCTTCTTTTGACAACTTATGAGTTCATCTGAGATTTATAAATTGCCATCTACTCATTTCAATGAAGAAACAGAAGTAGCGAGGCCATTTTTAGTGACTGTCTAAAAGATAGTGTGGTACATTTAAAGATTGTGTGGTACATTAAATAAAGAAAATTAACATTGAAATAGATTATAAACAACGCGGAAATAAAATAGCTAATTGAAATCGGTATTCGTAATAAAAGAATTTTAAGACCAAAAGTATTTCTCAACATAAATTATCTTGGAATTCTGGAAGTGGAGTTGTTATAACAATTATAACTAAGCGCCCAGCATTTATAATTTTCTTTAAATGATTTGAAAGAAAAACTTTGAAAGAAAATTTTAACATTCTTTATAATGAAATGATTAAAATAATTAGACATATTTTAAAAGAATTCTTTGATGATAAGGTAATCTCTTTTACAAAAAATATTTGTGTAAGAAAAGCAGAATGAGAAACATAATCTTTTCAAACTGATACTGAAGCTGCTTAACTTTTAAGCTTTTTGGCATTGAAAATCTAACATGTTTACTATGATATCAAAAGGAAAGTTAAGCTTATAATCCATATGTTTTGCAGTTCTAATACGAAAAAGAGTTATAAATAATATTGTATAATGTATTTATCACATTCCACTCGAAAGAATTTACATATTTTACAAACTTAGACGCACGACATATAGAGATTTAACAAGGAAATATTTTTCTTTGTTTTTCATCAATAATGTATTATTATCATAATTAATTAAAATTATGATACATTCAGAAAGTAAAACTAACAAAATATTTCTTCGCAAAAAGACAAAATAATTTTTTTCATGAAAAATTTATATTTACCTGCACGAAGTTCAAAGAATATATGCTTTGCTAATATTTTTAAGTTTGTGGTATTTATGCATCGCATTTTGATTGAACGTACATCTAATTATTTTAAATACAATTTTAAATAAAAATAACCTTTTTTTTTTTTTTTTCCTTGATACTTGCACTATTAAAGTGACTAACTTAAACATACAATTATATTCTAATTAAACATATTTTACGGCATAACAATCTTGTTTATGACGCAGTTCAATGCAAACAATTATATAAAACTGTCAAAGAAAATATATCACATGTATGAGTCACCGAACTTCGAAAAGAACGCCAGGGCATCGCAAATATGTGGCGCAGAAATAGAAAGCTATAAACGAAAGATAATATTTATGTTTAAATCATACCCATCCATCCTTCTGTTTCCATGACAAGTCCTTTGTTCTCATAAGCGTGTAGAACTGTTTCAGCAGCACACGAAGCTCTGTGTTGCAGTTCAACACGATCGTCGTAGATGTAACTACTTTGGCTGAGGGGTCGTGAAGTTCTGCTTGAAGCCATGCTGATAGGCAGCGTCATCGTTTCATTTTCAGATGAAAAAGACGGCCGTCGTTTCTTACCTGCAAAATAAATAAGTTTCAGTTATGAAAAATATAGGAAATTTTCAACATTTCAATAATTAGTGAGGTTAAAATAATTTTTAGATCAGAAGGGTGTCACATGAACAAAATTTAACTAAATAGTACTATTTTCATAGTATGGTCAGTTTGCATGCGCTCATTTTGAATAAAAAGTGTCAATATTTGGATGCAATCAGGATCGAAGCAGGAAACTAATGTACAGTACACGAATATTTTATCATTAACAAAAGGCTAACTCAAATTCTTGTTGTTAAATTTTCGCAGTATAATGTCCGTTAGATTGTACCTCTACTGTATTCCATCCCTCCCCCCATCTGAATGCAATGTCAGACGAGCTATATGAACACGTGTTAGTGGTAGCTGTTAGCAGATTGTTCTCACAGTTTGCCGTACGCATAGTGAGCCCTTAAAGATACAGTCGACAGCAAAATTATTGAAGCACTAACAACAGTTCATACTTAAAAGATGAGCACCTAATACTGTTTTGTTAAGTAAATATTTGTCGAGTCATTATCTTAGTCTTATCCTGTTTATAAAAATGTAAGTTAATGATAAAAATTAGCGGTCAAACTAAAAAAAAAATGTATTGGATGAGTGCTTCAATAATTTTGCTGCTGACTGTAAGCGGTATTTAAAATATTCAAAGCTTTGTGCTACGAGCCTTTCACTGACTTTGCATGCTGCCATCAATTATTCCTCAGTTGAAATGTCTTTTGTTTCATGTTCAATTTTTTTCATCTTGTGTCACTACTGTTGTAATTTCGAATTGTGGGGGCCAAGATATAACTAGGGAATTTTTGGATTGTAGACGAACGCTTTGATCTTGAGAAAAATGTTAGCTTAATTACTTGTTTCAAAACTCCCGTATTGTACTGTCAGTGAGATGGCGCTGCTGCAAATTTTTGGTAGAGATGCAGAAAAGTTGTGGGCAACACAACTGCATATATCTTTTGAAAAGTCGTTGAATAGGTCCATTGTCAAGAAAAGAGGCTTAAAAGCATGCAGGAAAAAAATCTCTATTGGTAAAAACGAAAGGTGACAGCATTGTTTTAGAATAATTAGGTTTCGTCTGATAACATTCACTAAGCTATTTCATTACATCTTCAATACATTCTTGCCAAATTTGAGGATAGGAATCGAAGTTGTTTCTCCAAATTTTATGCTGTATTTTTTTAGAACTTTTGGGAATAATATTTGCAGTACTGATAAGGTACATAAAATAATGCTGTGATTCCCCTAATTTTAGAGGTCAGTCGTGTCCAACCTTGAACAGGTGGTGAATGGTGGTGAATGGGTTTTACGTCGCACTAATGCTGCGCAGATGGGCAATTGGCGACGGTCTGGGACACACCCCTAGAGGTGGTCCGGAGACATGCCATCACAATTTTGATCCTCCACGGAAGGGATGGCTCTCCCGCTTCCCAACCAACCTTGAACAGGAAAAATACTAAAGATCGTCGATCACGCGTGGGATATAAATACGCGATACGCGTGTAATAAACATTAGTAGTCTCAGGCGACAAAATCATTTCTGTTTTTCTCTATTACTTCATTTTCTGTAAAATGCTATAAATGTTTTTGTTTTGAAGCGTGATAAACATTCAATACGCGTCAAATTCAGTAATCTCTATGCTTCTATGTTTAAAATACAAAACTCATCACATATAACGGTTGGAAAATAGCAGCCTCTTGATTTTCTCCCATTGTTACTTTGTGAAAATGTCTAAGAGTCAATAAGGACAAATTATATAAAAACTAAATCCTTTATTAGAGCTTTAAAGAAAGAGGAGGGAACTTTAAAAAGTAAATTTAATTTTACTTAATTACAATTTAGAGCATCTCTTAATTTTAAAGTGTATAAAAGCTAATTAACTCAACAAAACTAAAACGTTCTTAACCTGATAAGCAGCAAAATAACTCACACTTACAGTAAGTATTGTGCTCACCTTACTAGCACTCCAAAAAGACACCATACCCTAAAAGCATACCTGAATATTTTCAGATTTTTTTTTTAATAGTTTAACTGGAGAGTTACTTCACTTTGTTCACCTTAAAACATCTAAACTGAAAATACCGATATACGAGTAAACTCCATCACAACTTCCATCACCTTCCTCAGAAACTTTTCACATTTCTTCCTAAACCAACACCAACTCGACCGGTAACCTTTTCTTCAACTAACTAAACTCTTCCATGGACAGTCTACGATTTCTCCGAAACCAACGCCAGTTAAACGAAATTTCGAGTGGAAAATTTATCCTCAACTAACTCTCCATAGACAACTTACGCTTACAATCTGAACGCAATGGATGACATGACTTTCTGACGTCATTCGACGCCTTGATGACGATTTTCTTTCATTTAACTTACAGGAGTCTTAATTTAACCTACAAACAGACAGTGGAATATAGCCAATCATAGCACAGCTTTTCCCCACAAACATTGAAAATTCCGCCTCGTTCTACTAGACGTCTATTTGGAACACTTGAGTGAGTGTACAGATTATTATACAGATAGGACACTCCCGTATATTCTTCGGTAACCAAAATTTGACTGCAACGACCCTATTGTCAACGGCTATAAGTTTCTCGAGCTCTCCAGCTTACGCAATCGCTCGTCTTATTTTTATTGTATCTATGTTCATATCGTAATATTAGTGCAACGTTAAACCCAACATCCAACCAACTAACAATTGTATTGGTGTTTACGTTTGGCAACTTTGTTATTGTTTACGAACTTGACTATCGAAAGCAATTTATTTTAAGAAGCACGTACTAAATATTAAGCAAATAAATTTCGAAAATATACATAAACAAGAAATATTTTTTTCATTTTAAAGCATTTTGTATTATTTAACCCTTTACAGCGCACTACCCTTTAAAGTTGGAATTTCAACAAAAAAAGTTGTAAGCTATCTATTTAGGTCTAAAGGAGTACGCATGTATAATTTTGTAAAGATAGTACTTACCGTTTTGAATCTGTAGGTGTTCCATCAGCGGGAACACTGCGCCACTAGAGCTCTGAAAAGTGCGCCTAAGAGCATCACAGTCAATCGCGTAAATGAGTAGAAGATTTTGCATATGAATTAAAAAACACTGTATTACACCTGTGTAGCAGATTTAGCATGACCCATTGTATACCACGGGGAGTCCTGCTACTCTACACCCCATTCCCTCCCCCCCCTAAAAAAAAAACGTGGTTATATGATTTTTTATGAAATAATTTGATATTTACAGTTAGTATACATATATACAAGTCCTATGTGCAAAAATATTTACAATTAGTCTATTTTTTAGCTTCGTGAAATTTTTGGAAGCACGTCACACTCTTTTGGTAGAAGCACAAACCAACATTGAAGGTTTTGCACATGAAACTAGTTTTGTGAGGTTGTTTTTTTTATAAACAAGTTTTTTTTAATAAACAATTTCTCTCTTTTTTTTTTTTTTTTTTTTTTTTAAATAAACAACCAACCCTCCCCAGCATCTGATAGCTTCACGTCATTCTCTCCAAACAGAGGAAAACAGAACACGTAAACACAGCTGTCTTCTCTCATCATTGCTTTCGGTTGCGTAATATGAAAAGCGCTAGTGCCGCAGTGTTCCAGGAGATGGAACACCTTATTTTACTGAAAGATTCTCCGTATGTTTCCTGTATAAAAAATTAAAAATGATATAGAATAAATAATTTAGAGTACAGCCAACGATATAACATATAAATATTTTTTCAAGCAATCTTTTTTGTATCACAAAAAAAAAAAAAATATGCAAAATTCCTTGTAAATACGAGGATTTAAAATAATGCGTCCCAGCTAAATATCATGGATTACCTTGTGTAGTTGTGCCATCTATGGGTGAAAAGGAAAGTTCAAAGTAAAAAATAAACCAATTTTTATGCATTTGCGATTGAATTTAACGGTTGGAGAAGCTAACGAAGTTAGGTGTTCCATGTAGTGGAACACTGAACGGCAAAGGGTTAAACCAAGCAATGTTAAATATTTAAGATTTTATACCATACTGCTATTTCAGCATTACAGTTTGTTATATTAATTTGTACACTTGAACGCGAATGTGTTTGGTAAAATTTATTTTCAAACATAATAAAAATTAGTTTTATTTTTTAGAAAATAGCTGTGAATGCTATGATTTTGTGGATTTAAAAGTAGTAGAAAAAGTGAAGGAAAGGAAACTGCACATACGTTTCCGTTTGGAAACTTTATTACTGTTTACAAACTTGATTGTCAAAAGAAATTTATTTTAAGAAACAAGTGATAAATATTAAGAAAATGAACTTTGAAAATATACATAAAATAAAAACATTTTTTCATTTTAAAGCATTTTGCATTATTTAAACCAAGTAACGTTAAATATTTAATGATTTCATACTGCTATTTCAGAATTACAGTTTGAAATTTTAATTTGTACTTGAAGATGAATATGTTTGACAAAGCATATTTTTAAACATTATGAAAATTAATTTTTATTTCTTAGAAGAGTAGCTGTGAATGTTGTGAGGATAATTTTGTGAATTCAAAAACAATAGAAAGTGAAGAAAAAGAAAACTTCCCATACTAACCTGCTACTAACTACTTGCGTAATAGAAAAACAATTTTCGATCAAACATGCTATTCATGTAGACTTAACACATGTAGTTCTCCTCTGTTGACACTAGTGGTGCTACTATATTTCCGGTTCGCGTTTTAGCTCCCCTGTCCTATCTGTATGATAATCTGTGGAGTGAGTGAGGTCTCAATACCTTACACACTTAGTTTAATAAATGTTAAAACCCACTGAATCCTCCTTTTAGCTTAGTTTGATACTCACATGCATTCTCAATATAAAGAATAGAAGCCTTCATCACGTATATTAACGAATGCCAGTTGTTATCTATCATACGTACAGAAAAAAAACATTCGAAGTTCAACTTCTGTTTCTTGCTTGTTACTTCTATTCGATTTCAGTAACAGATTCTTTTGCTAAACAAGTGTTGTATTTCTCAAAATATGATCATTAACTATCTGACATAAATGCATATTGCTACTGAATAATAGGTACATGCAAATAAAGTTTATTGGCAGCATTGAATACATTTTTTAGATGGCTTTCAAATCTAGGTACAATAATGCCATTAATATAAAGGTATTTAGACTACGATTATAGACAATTCTAAGTTTTTATTTGAATACTATTTAGATTATGAAAGCAGGTTTAAAAAGAAAAGAAAACTTAACAAGAAAACTGTTAAGCACTATCGTGTTTACTCACATACATATACATACATATATGCCTCACGAAAAAGCATGTAAAATCGTAGGTACCTCGTGTGGAGAGTAGCTCATGTGAAGACCAAAGTTTGAGGTGTACAATTAAACATCATGACAGTCACAAATATAAATTTACAACATTCTGCAACCATTCGTTTTCAAACTATGTGAGATATAAAATCCATTTTGCAAATCATGATTACAATACTTTCCTTACATATGTATGTTCGGAAGTTTTTTTTTTTTGTTAAGAAGCAAATTTTGGATTCGTAAAAAATTTCGATTCTAGTTTTCAATGGATTTCCACCCTCTGAGATGTGATGAACACTGATTCAGTATACCTTTAGAAAATGTCTGTCTGTTTGTGTGCTTGCATTTGTGTGACCAAAATTTTGTGGTAGCTCCAGTTTAAAACACTAATTTACAGAATGTCATGCAAATTTATGTTTAGTTATGTCTTAGCATAAATCAGGGCTTAACAACGTTTGGTGTAAATCATCCAATAAGTGGTACTGCTCTGCTGTCATTTCTCCCATTTACGAAAAAGCTATATATCAGCTTTTATTGTGCATAATTGCACATAATTTGATACTAGATATTACTATTATAAAAAACTATGCTGATTAAATTTGTGTGCATATCCGCCGATAGGTGGAGCTGCTATGCTGTAATTTTCCTCTAGAATGTTATGGATATATCTTTGCTTTTTCAGAATCTAAATTCACGGAACCTGATATATAATATAACCAATGTAAGAGAATGCTGCCTAAAATGCAGTGTACACTGGCCGACAGTGGCGCTGATGTTACTCTTCTTCTGCGATTTTTCATGTGGCAGCATCTCATCATGCGTCGCTTAAAATTGCGCTAAACTGTCTGTATGAAATTTTTATAGTGAGAAACTAAGATTAAATATTTGTCCTTATTAAATGGTAGCTAACGCTATTATATTGGACATATACTAGTTTCTTTTCAATGACTATCACCAATTGTGATGCGTCGGTGGTGTGTAGTGTATGGATACATTTATTCGCATAATCTGTTGCAGGAATGCATAAAACTACAATGCAATTCGTAATAATAATAATAATAATAATAATAGTATTTCTTCCTTAAAATACATTTATAAGAAAATCAGTAATAATTCTTAGTAACTAGTTTAAAAGAGAATATAATTATTGTTTGTCAGAACTCATAATGATTAAAGATGGAATGAATGAGTAAAAACACATTTCAGTAGGCTAACGCCCTATTATTGCGCTTGCAGTCTTCAGATGAGCAATTGGGTGTGTTGTTTGGCTGAATATTTATATTATATAGACAGCTTCGGTAACTTTAATTGCATTATGCACAAAGAATTGAGACAAAATAGTAAATATATTACTATATATAAGGTCCTTATTGGGAGAATGTACACAACAGTTACTAGAGAATAAGAATAGTAATGATGGTTGATAATTTTATATTTGGTAATTTTAGAAAACTTTATTTAAGCATATTTTGGGCGATTTAAATATATTTTTTTAAATAATTACATTTTTATTATTATAACTACTTTGAAGTGTAAGAGAGAATTGAACTTTTTAAAGAATATTTTTAAGATTGGCTCAGAAGAATGTACCTGGTTAATATTTTGAAGCAATACACGTTAAGCTACAATGCGTGAAACGACAGTACTCGTTACTATACATAAATTTTGAGTGTATTTTCTCTAAAAATATTTAAAAAAAAAATCTATACTACATGAATGTTATATAATGATTAATAACGTAATTATTATGTAAAACTGTATTCATTTAATTTCAATTACTCAATAGAGGGAATTGTTTTGCTATGCTTTATGAGGAATGTTTTAAGTATTCTTAGATTATGTTTGATAAAAAATGAATAAAGCACAATGAAACTTCCTTAAGAGGGCTACCTTTAGGGAGATGGCCTATTAATAGAGATTGTTCACAAATCTAAATTCTGCAAATTAAAAGATTTTAATTATTCAAATTTACATTTTTTGTTCATCTTTCTAAAAGTACTTTTTTGACACTTGTTTTTTAAATAATTTTGCTATTCAAGACCTTTTTTTAATATAAGTTGTGAGGTCAACTCATCTCTTCTAACCTCCTGTCTTGACATTTTCTTTCTGAGGAAAAAAACTTAATGAAAGTCGATAAAAGGAGTGTATTTAAAATTCATTTAAGGATTTATTAGCTTTAAAGTTAGAGGATAGGGATACACATTATTACTTGATTTTATACATTTAAATTAACTTTAAAGTACCTTCGCTAGCAGTGTAAATAAAGCGGATATGTTACCTTTACTAGCGTTTTTGTTTTGTTAGAGGTAAAACATCTCTCAGTATTATTCAATCTCCAACTGACCTCGACTTTAGATTTGTTGTCGCTCAAATACTATTACTGGAAAATCAATCTGCATACTTTAACATACCAAACCTTCTCCAGTCCAACAATTTCCCAATAACTTCTCCTATCCAAGAATCCTCTAACAAACTACGTAGAGTACCTTTCCAACAAGGGTATACTCCATCAAGCTGGATACCCATTCCATATTTCTGTCCAATTTTTTAAAACTCATTCTAACTCCTTAGATTTAATCATGAAATCGAGCCCACACACCAATTCTTCGCAAAACTCCAAAACTTTTCTGAACTTAATAAGACGTCTTACGACATGAAAAAATGGTTTAATTTAATCTGAGTTTACAACAAATTGTTTAGTTTATCTGAGTAGAAAAGAGAATTCTCTATTAATCTACAAATTTCTACTAAATTTTCATCACAGGAAATACTAATTTTAACTTGCAAATTTTAATGTTAGCCAGGTTTAATTTTTTCATTTTGCCATTTAAAGTCCACATTTTATCCATTTATAAGTCATTCTTAAATATGCTAGTTAAATAATGATATGACCCACAATTCTATTTTTCAAGCTTGAAATTCAACTCTAAGTATGTACATTTAGAAATAGGAAATTTTACCACTTACTTTTTTCTATACAAACAGATTATTATTGCATTATGCAAATTAACCTTAGGTGGACAGTGGTCAGTTCCAGTCAAAAGAAAAATAAAATTAACTGTTCTGTTAAAATATGACTCCTAAGAGAGAGACACAAATGTACATGGGCCTTTAATGGAGGAATATTAATATGAAATTTTATGGGTAAAAGTCTTGATCGGGATAAAATGATCCTACAAGATTATCCTTCAATATATTTAGACAGAGAAGTTTCACTGTATACACGTAATTCATACTAACACAACCGTACTATGCGAAATGATACGATGTAGTCACAGAAAAATAGATAAACAGTAAAGATCCTTTTCTTAATTGACAAAGATATTTGTGTATTTTAAATTGTTAAAATCCGTGTATAAATGTATTTTAATTTGTTATTTTATGTTCTGTTTTCGTGTGTGATTAAGTGTTATATGCGGCTAACAAATATATGATCTGAATGCATTTGAAATAAAAATATTTTTGACATAAGTTTATTCGAGGTTAGAACTTTTCTCTTTTTAATATCCAGAATTTAGCAATTTGATTTAACACCTTAGCACGAGAACTGAATACTATTTTCCCATGTGTTTAAATACGTTCATTATCATGTTCCTCCAACTTTAATAAAGCAGAAAAAGAAGAAAATATCAAAGAATCACGGTGATTTTTGAATATATAGGATTTTTCCCATACAATAGTTAATTTTATTTCCTATAATAAAAATTCTAAATTCGAGCAATCAAACCCACTCCTAAATTAATCATGAAATTTCAAAGAATACGATTAACATTTCAGGGTCTTGGTAGCAGTAAAAATAATTTAATTATTTAACTGAATAGAATATTGAGTATTTATTGTAGAAAATAATTTTCGTAAGCTACAATAGAATACTTGTATTTCAGTTTTGAAGGTTTCATTACAAAAAATGCGCCCACAATGAATTGAGTTAAATGAATTATAAATGTATTTTACCTTGATATGTCTCATGATAGGATTTACATCCCAATGCTAATGAAGGAAGGCCACACCTTTTAGTGGAATCAAAACATTGAAAGTACATCAATGCTTCGACAAGTCATTTTAATAAAGAATAATTTTTACTTTTGCTGAATTCTTACGTTTTTTAATGTTTACGGAAATGGTACACTGAAAAAATAACGGCGGTTTTGCATCAGAATGTGCTGGCAAAAGGAGTGCCAGCACATTCTGCTGTTAAAACGAAATAACTTACAACTGAAACATCTGTAAAATAGTCTCTCTTTACAGATGTTTCCGCTGCAAATCATCCTATTTAATAGTAGAATATGCTGACAAAATAGGTGCCAGTACATTTTTCTGTAAAAACTACAATTATTTTTTACAGCACACAGGAAAAAAACGATTAATGTCTTGAACACTAAAGTAAATAACAGAATAGCAGGCAGCTGTTTCAGTAGCATTTAGCGTACCATGAGCATTATTTCAATGCGTACCATGTGCATCAGTGCATTAATCATGCACTGATGACGGTATGTTAAATGCTACCGAAACAGTTGTAATCTATTTTATGATTTCCTATTATATTCAAGAGATGCACTGAGGACGCTATGCTGTCTGCTGTTTTATTATTTCTTTTGGCGTTCAAGACGTTGATGGTTTTTTCTTGTGTTTATTATCTAACGTTAAGTCTTACTTTTAATATAATTTGTTTAATGTGCACTCCATTTTTGTCATAGCATGTTCAAAGCGTTTTATAGCGTGTTTAATAAGAGCATGTTTTTTTTTTTTTTAATCAATTGCATCAACTTGACGTATTGTGTCTCTTAATTAAGACATAGTTTATACGTTTTCTCCATAGACATGATATTTCGGGAATCCACAAAACTTATAGACGTCAAAAAGATTCAAGACTGGAGAACGAGGAGGCAAGTAATCGGAAAACTTTGCGAAATAATCCAATCACCTTCAGAGTAGGCACAAAGCAGGTTGGGCAGTGTAAGGTGCTGTACCATCTTGAACGAAGACAGTAGTCTTAGTAGTTATTAAACACACTCACTTTTGTTAGGCAGTTATGAATTGCTGTTAACGAAGTTCGCAGTACTATAGACTCCCGTGATAGATAAACCTTTAGGGCCTTGAGGAGAGGTTCGCAGTCAACCTTCAGAGAGACCAAAATGAAATCAGCAGTAAAACTACACCATACAGTAATATAATCAGAATGCAGAGACTGTGTATGCAGCACAGTAGGACATGAAATATCGGACACGTTTTTAATCACAGCAAGAACACTTGTTTTACAGTTTTATTTAAAATCCATTTCTATCCTCTTCCTCGTAGCAACTCCTTAGTTTCTTGAAAATTATTTATACCTTTTTTTACAAATCTTGGATCAATGTAGACCGTTTACGTGAGCCTTCCAAGCGTCAAGATTTTTGTAGTTCAAATGAAGAACTTCTGCCGTTCTGATAAAACAACTTCTCAACATTTATTCTCTAAAGACATGGTGTAGAATGATTTTATGGTTTTTATAGCTGAGTTTTTTAAAACGCTGTAAATTTGCCATAAGATCCTTTTTATATTGCAGGAAAAGCACCATTAATATGTCAAAGTCTGAATTATTAATTTTTATTGCCGATTTTGTTTGCTCATTATCCATTGTATATACCAAGTTCCAAGAAAAAATGAGGCGCACCTAGAAAGTAAGTTCCTTTTGTATTTCTTGTCACAGCATTGCTGAGATCACATTTTGCGTATTGAGGTACTTATCTTTTCCGATTAAGGAGGAGTTGATGTTATTTTAAGTTACTTGAGTGTTGTATATATTTCATGGTATTTGTTTGAAATGGCGAAAACATTTGATAATCCCTGCTGCTTATGAAGTAAGGTCTGTAATCGTTTTTTCAATGTAACAGCATTAAATCATTCCACATTCATTAAGAGTTCTATTATGTCGCGTACGGAGAAAATATGAATGATTCAATGATAAGGATGTAAAGACAGTTAAAAAGAAGAACGTTATAATGTGCATAGTGACCACTGGAGTGGGCATCCATCATTAATTAAAGACGAACTGGTTTGCTCCTACTAATTTTAATCTTATTTGGAAAATGAAATAATTGCTTACTGGTAAGAGTTTTAACAACTACGACGAGATTAAAGAATGTGTTACTTGGTTGATATAATAAGTGGTTTTTTTATGAAGACACAATGCAAAAGCTTGTACCGCGCTATTACAAGTGTATACAAAATGCTGAAAATTATGTGGAAAAATTGTCCAAAATCTGAAGATTTTTTTTTAATCTTAAGTATTTTTTTCTGTATATGTGTTTGTTTTCTGTTACTTGTCAAATGAAACTTAGAATCAACGGAATTTAATGAATATTTCATCAAAGCTGTGGTTAGCTAATCATCAAGCTGAGTATATTTGTAAAGCTTTATTAGTTTAAAATAAGTCGTGAGTATGTTATATAACTTTGATTCTTTAGATGAATTTTAAGTATTTTTTTTTTCCGAAAACTGTAGCAGATTATAGAAAAATAAAGGAAATCGTAAAAATCTGAATATGAATTTTGCGCTATTTTATATTTAGAACCAACTTTATCTGCATCAATTATAAAATATAGCCTACATTTTGAATAGTCTCGACATCGTAAACAGCACAATTATTTAGGAGAAGATAGTTCAATAGATAGTTTAACAGTCATTACGATCAAAATATGCATTTTTTTTTTTTTAAGTCAAATGGTATTTCACACACACACACACACAAAAGGACAGGTGGTTTTTTTTTTTTTTTTTTTTTTTTTTTTTTAGTGTTAGATTTTCATATTTTTAATCTAAATTTTGTGCAAGAAAACCAGCCAATCACCCGGTAGATTTAAAACTGTTTAAATATTATTATGTTTAATACTGTTTATGATCGATATCTACTATCTATTTAATACTATGATCTAATGCTTAAATATGAGGATATAATCAAGTATTATTCTGAAATATTTTAGAAATGATTAACATGCAGTTCTAACATAAAGAGCTTACCATTAGCTTCGTAATCTGGAGGTGGCGTGTGCGGTCTGAAGTTCTTCGCAGACCTTGTCGAACTCTGTGTTTCGTAAGCAACGTAAGGTGGGTAGGACATTATATGGAAATCGGAATCAAAAGGCTGAAAAAAAAAAAACTTTGAGTATTTTAAAAATATTTTTTACAGTTTATAATACGAGGGTTGTAAATTAAATATTGGCAACTTAACCTTGAAACTCGCAGAAGGGCGGGCGTGTGCAAATAGGATATGGGAGCGGTGAGGTGGCGCTATTGTCGATGTGTAGAGTGCAAAAAACAGTCGATCTGCTAAGAAGGGTAGTTGTTGTGTTGCATTAAAGTGAGGAGTTTCGTTTCCATCGCTTTAAAGCATGTTTGTTGTTGCAAATCCGCAGTCTCATTTCGACCCGTACGAAATGCTTGAACCCATCGTGCTACTGTCCTATACGGTAAAGCATTTGTGCCACAGGCTTCCACTAATCTTCGATAGCATTCTGTTGCATTTTTGCCACGGGCAACTTCGATTTTAAGCCACGACCGCTGATCACCTTTTGAAAACATGCTTTAGAGCGATGGAAACGAAACTCCTCACTTTAACGCCACACAACAACTACCCTTCTTAGCAGATCGACTGTTTTTTGCATTCTACACATCAACAACAGCGCCACCTGACCGCTCCCATATCCTATTTGCGCATGCCCGCCCTTCTGCGAGTTTCAAGGTTAAGTTGCCACTATTTAATTTACAACCCTCGTATGATATTAACTTTATTTTAAATTTAAAATAAAATTAACGACACAATGATACTTGCTTTTCAAAAGTCCACAGCATATATATATAACATTATGTGTAACATTTTAATACTACAATTGAAGATCTGTAGTTGCATATCTTTGAACACAGTGAATTATTTTAAGACCACTCTTAGTCGTCATCTTGCATGAATGTTCAAAACGAAAACATTTTCTTACTCTGTGATCAGAAATCTCAGAAAAAATGGTAATATAGTAGAAAAAATTAAACTTATTAAAATTTAAGATTAATTAAAATTTATTTATTTAATTCCTTTGAAATGAAAATCATTTATATATCTATATATACTGTATTGGGTATTGGTCAAATGGTAATCAAGTGATAATACAGTAGAAAAATACATGGTGCTAAAACTAAAATATATAATACATGTTAAGATACAGCCATCTTGAAAATCGTAGTTCTTGAATAACATCTCTACCTGTCGTCCGGTGAAAATCGTTGCTGCAGGCAGTGGAAACCCGGATTCGATGCCACGTAGTCGGGTTACCCGAAGCAAAGTACAGAGCAATTTCAGTGGAATTTTTTTAGTTTTTATTTGTGAAGTGACATAAAAAAAAAAAAAAAAAAAAAGAGAGAGAGAGAGAGAGAGAGAGAGAGAGAGAAATTCAATTTTTTTGAATATACATTTAAATTTAGCGCCAGCAAAGAGGGGGATGCCTGCTAGATTGAAATATAGAATTAATGAACACCAGCGGAATGTTCGTAATGTTTGTAATAATCTTTAAATAATTTTTTGCTAACCACTGCTGGTCTTATGATCACTATTTTGACTTTTCTAATGATAACACTATTTCTTCTCTTTCCATTTTTTTCATTTGAACTTCCCTGGAGCTTTTTACATCTTTAAAAACTTGAAAATTTTTGTTAATGATATTTTTTCAATACCTTTCATGTCTGATACTTGGAAATTACTTACACAACTTTCTTTTGCTCGTTGATTGTGATTTCTCTTTTCTTTTCTTTCTCTCTATCTTTTTTTAGTAATTTTTCGCTTTTCTTACAGTTACTTCTGTTTATTTATTTATAATATTTTTTTACCCCTTTCTTTTCTGCAATTTTTGTTACAACAGTATTTAGGTTGATTTTCAGTTTTACTAATTTTATCTCGTTACTTCACAGCTCTCTTAATTCAGATTTTAACCTTTTCAGGGACAAGGTAATTATGCTTATTTAAAATCAAAAGGTACCAGAATTTACAAACAAAGTTTAAAAGCTAAGAAAAAAAGATGTTTTATCTCTTAGTTATAAAGTAAAACTTAATAAAAAATTTCCATGGCTAATTTTGCAGTTGGGGTTACGCCACTGAAAAGAATAAAGCACAAATTTGAAATAACATGAAATTCGCATGAATTTTCACGACACAAATATAAAATTATTTATAAATGAATGTTAATGGATGCACAAATATGCTCATAATATACATTTTAACTATAATAATACGAAATTGAGAAAAATTAATAAGCCAACTTTTAGTAGTTTCAATAAAAATTAAAATGATGAATTTTATTTTTTAACTTTTAAATAATTTTTAAAATATTTTGATATACTTAGTATTGTAATATTTCGCACGACTGGTTATTTATTATGAATTCGTGCAGCTTGTCTCTATTTAACGGAATATGAATATTGTTGAATCACTTACTAATTACAATCAACATTTCTTGAAGCATAAATTTCATAATTTATATTCCGTTTATAAAAATGATAAAGATACAAATATCAACTTACGGTGTATAGAATAATTAACAGTGACACAAAAACAAATAAGAAAATGTAAATAGAGATGTTAAACATTAAAATAATAATAATAATAATAATAATTTGAATAATGTACTATAAATAATTAGCTGTAAGAAAATTATAGAATGTTATAAAATTAACAAAGATGTAGTTATATTTAAATTATATTCATATAAAGTTTAATTCATAAATAACAGCATTATTTAAACTAATATATAATAAACTAATAATAATTAATAAACTAATTAATAATAACTAATAATTAAACTAAATAATAATAAACTAATAAACTAATAATAATTATAACTAAATCATTATTTTTCAGGTATTTTTGAAAATCGGAAGATTGTAGAATCTTAGAAATACAAATTATTCATACTTACCATTCGTTTGCTTTTTGATACTTCGATTTCTTTGACACGTTGAGCAACAAAAACGCACAAAGCAATCTGAAAATAGAAATAAATTAATAAATTAGAAAGAATAAATAGAAATGTACTTCAGAAATTTTTATTAGACATATTTAAAAACTTATATTATTTTTTCCTTACTAGCAGACTTTGTCCGCTTCGTTGGCACTATATTCAAATGATTTTTCTTAATTTTATAACTGAACCGTTTAAATAAATATATTTCGATGGTGATTATTTTCAGAAAATCAAAACCAGGGCGAAACACCGTGATATACAGCCGTTAATGAAGTAGAAATGACATTTAATTATTTGAGTTTTATTATGTTTTAGAAACATGGTTAATTTAAAATAAAATAAAAATACATTCACATTAGGGACAACTTTAGTATAGGACTCCTTTTCGCAATTTGAAACCGAAGTATCGCAGACGTTTTTCGCCAAGGTCTTTATTTATGCAATTGCGATAGTCATTTTAATACATCGGTAAAATGGCAAAAAAAAAAAAAAAAAAAAAAAATTAAATCGCTAAAGAAAGTCCTATACTAAAGCTGCACCCACATTACTTTGCGAACAATGAAGTAAAAAAACATATAAGACTATTTGATTAATTGAAATTAATATTTAAAAAATAAATAAAATAAATTAAGGTCTTATGACGTAAATTTTATCAAAAGTGTTTCCTTATGTAAGTTTAATTTTTAATTTTTATTATTATGATTATTAGTATTATGAATTAAAAAATGAATTTTTTGAAATTCCGTGACCTCAGTTTACGTCTGTATTCCTTTTTTGAACAAAGGGGAGTGATTTGCGTTATTTTAAATGAACCGAAAATTTAATACGTTTTTAAGAACGCTTTTAGAAATCGGTAATTAAAATTACGTGTATTAGATTAAATTTTTGTACACGGTGAATCTAAGAAATTCGTTCTCGCATTACTCAATATCATATCGTTTAGGCAAAATTTAATCGTAACTGTACCACGTTAGAGAAATATTTATATTGATTAAAAATATTTCGAAATCAAATATATTTTAAATGCCTTCAGAGCAAGAAAAAAATTAAAAAAAAAAAAAAACATTAAAATATTAGAGTAGCTATAATTTTGCTACATTAAAATTTTAATGCGCATTTTACAAAAGGATTTTATTTATTTTGAATTTCAACATGGATAATATTATCGAAAATCAACTGATGTATGCTAAATGGTATTCCTGGAATTGATTTTTAAAAATTTTACTCTCATAAACCTCCCGTCTATCTGGTAACCGAATGATTAGTGGTCTGGCCTTCACCTTCCAGATGCCGAAATCGAATCCCGGTCAAGGGATGGATGGAATGGTAGTTCGGAATCTACATTAAACGTAGGCCCAGGTACAATTAACCTTAATGTGTAAAAAAAAAAAAAAAAAATTACCATAGAGCGGCAACCCAAACCAGCGAACCCATATGCTTTCTTTAAAACTCAAAGACTACAAAGATTATTGTACCAAAACAATGGGTCACTTAGTGAATTTATAAAAGTCTATGGGGAAGTAATTCGCACGACGAGTGATAAATGTCGTACTTTTTAATAAATTTTATTATTTATTTATTTATTCATTCATTTTTTATAAAAAAAAAAAAAAAATAAATAAATAAATAATAATAATACGGCTTCATGCAACAATTTCAGTCCCACATTGTAAGGAGATTGATAATATTTTTATTAAAATGATAATCAAATAAACTGTATATATATTTTATAGCAAATGCTTCTATTGATTTTGAGTTTGCTAAAGAAGTCATTAAGTAAAGTGAAATAGAGTCAATTTTTGGAATACGAGATGCAATTAAAAAAAAATCTTATGATAAAATTAAACCACAGAGCTCTTTATTAAATTCCCTGGATAAAAAAATTCCCTTTTATAACATTTTCCTTTCAATTAAAGAATCCAACATTCCTATAGGGAGTATTGTGCTGTGCAAAAAAATTTAGTTTAATTTTTAAAGAATTATATTGTCAAGCTAAAATATTAAGAATGAAGGAAAAATAGCTAAATTATGTTTATAATTCAGTGTTCTTTTTGCACTGAAGACGGTACGCTTTAGGCTACCGAAACAGCTGTATGCACCTCAATAATTTTTCTTTGGCGTTTCTGACGTAGTAGTTTATTCCTGTTTTAATATTCCAACGCCAAGTCTCCTGCTATTATATGTTTATTAATATCAATTTAGTTATCAGCAGTAGTTTTGAAACACATCAAGCGATGTTATGAAAATAGCAGAAGTTAGCAATGAAGATAAAAAATTAAATTTTGAAAGATCAAAGTAATTTTAAAATGATGTACACCAAAAAGTAGAGTGATTAATAAAAAGCCAGATTTAGAAGAAAGTATGTGAATATGGTGAGTTCTATTTTAACTTACCATACTAAACTGAGGTATTTTAGATTATTGTGGATTCGACTATTGTAAACTTTCAAGTGTTGTTAATGTGTTTTGATGGTTTTCGTTTACAAAAAATAAAGTTCACAAGCAAAATGTATAGTTAAGGGAAAAGAAAAAGAAAGCCATTGTCGGGTAGTATGAACCAAGCGGGTAGTATAGAATAGTTATGAAGAAAACACGGAACACCCATTTTCTTAAATTATAATATGAAAAGAACAGTATTTTTACAGAAATTCATGACTAATTCAAATCTAAACATTTTATTTTGAAATTATTATTGAAAATAAACAGCATTGACAAAACCAATGTAACATTTAAAATGTGATAAAGAATACAAAAATTTAAAACTTTAAAAATACATTTTAATTAAAAACATTAAAACACAAGACAGACGTTTCGGTGTGTTCCCTCCTCAGTGTCAAACATAACGAGCACAACATTTACAGAAATTCATAATACATCATAGCAAGATTAAATATTCAGGAGGAATAGCTTTAGCCTTGTTCAAGGCAGAATGTTGCATTTTAGTAAAAGCGCCTTCTAGAAAAATACGGGATTCATATATATTTACATTAGAAGCTAAAATTTTTGAGTTTTCAAAATCCGGAATATGATCACTATTGAGAGAATGGATTACGAGTTTTGATCTTAAATCTCCTGTTTTATATGAGCGTGTATGTTCCTTTAATATAATTTTTTTTTTGTATTCTTTATCTCATTTTAAATGTTACATTGGTTTTAATATATTAATGAGACGTATAAATTATGTTTAATTTTATTAAAAAATTGACAAAAATATCAGCATTCAAGTTTTACAAAAATTGCAAATAATGTGGAATATTTGGTATTTCATATTACCCAAACCGTCATTTTTGAGAATTAATCAACCCTAACCACCTGTTGGTAGAAATAAGTTCATGGGAATCAGACTACTACATAACTTAACTTCCCTACGGGAAATGACTCTAAGTTTTCAACCATTTTACTGCTTCGTTAGTAGATTACAGCATTCGTAATATTCATCTCTAAAAAAGTCTGAATCTTGATAAACTAAAAAAGTTGTATGACACAAAAACTGCTCTTCTCACTGACACAAGGTGAACACAATTTATATTAGAGGCCAGTGAAGACATATGACGTGCTTCTGATAGGTTTCATAGGTGAGATATAACGGTATTCCATTTTACCAGACTATTCCAAATTCCCCACCGCTCCCCTGTATATAAGTAGTACTATAATATAAATAACACAAGACGACAATATCATAAATCCAATTCAACAAGGAATAAAAAGGAACGGAACTTCAAGAAAAACAAGGGAAAATGTAATATGCCCATTAGCCAGAAGGAAAACTAGTACGTTGAGGACATCACAAAAGTTTCTTCTATATTTTTTCATACAAATAAACACCATACAAATTACACTACGCTGCAGAAAAAAAGAAAAAAAAAATTCGAGCCCTGATATCCTTCCTACTGATTCTTATGTAAAATAACCTCCTAAATCTGAATATGACCCCCCATTTTGCCCCATCACTCACCGTTTTCTCGGGACGTCAGCTCCTCCCCAATTTTTATCACTCTTCGGTAATTTTATGGCCATGAATTTGATTTGGAGAATGAAAAATAATTATTTCAACTCTTAAAAGAATATATATATATATATATAATGTATAATAAGTGATAATAATAATTGATTAATCAAATATAATAAATGTAACTTATAATTTCAGTGGCAAATCCCCCCTAAGTCTTCCCCTTGCTGCAAATGTTCATGTTATAGATTTTTTCATCTCTTTAGGCCCCCAGAAGATATTTAATAGTTAAAATATTTCTTTTCTCCACTATAAATCAAATTTATAGCCATAAAATTACCGAAAAGTGGTAAAAATAGGGGGGCGTCCCCAAAAAACAGTGGGTGATAGGGCACAACAGCCGTCATATTCGGATTCATGAGGTCATTTTACATAAGAATTTGTAAAAATAGTGTTGGGGCAATTTTCATGCCGAGCAATGTTATTACCTATTAAAATTACATTCCATAATGAAAGCAAACGATTTCCATCTCAGAGGAGTAGAACACTAAATGTAAAAATAAAACCAATTTACAGGGTTACCCCAAATAACTAGAATATAATGGTACTATACTTGGAAATTACTGGAAGTGCAGTTCAGAATTCTCTTATGTTATTAATCGGACTATATTCAAGTACATAATGGGGCGTGTTCGTAATTTACAGAAGACATACAAGCTATCAATAATAAGCGAAAACACTCTTTTTATTGAATGTAATTGGTGGCAATGTTTTAATATATTTTACCATGTCTACGAAAACTGCTCAGGAATGAAAATCTATTCGAGGAAATTTGCTCGTTGCCATGAAGTAAATAAAATATTTTTACGTTAAATTTTGAGCGCTTGCCTTTTTGTATAATTACGCATTTTGATGATCCCTGAATACTAAAGTCAAGTGCTTTTAACGGCTGTTCTTTGTGCATGTCTATTTTCATCGTAACTTAAAAACAATTATTTACTGACAATTTAAATGTTGTATTTTGAATTTCATATGAGGTGGATATTTGAATAGATATTGATTTGATATTTGATCAATATTGATAAGTTTCAAGAATTGGTGCGGGTGGAAGTTATATCTGAATAATTTGGAATAAACTTTTAATTCAATAACAGCCTTGAATTCTGCATGAATTTAGGTGCTATATTCAAACGGGGGGGGGGGGGGGGGGGGGAAGGGGAGGTTGAAAGAGGCAGCAGCCCTCCTCGTACAGAACTATTTGTCAAATAAAACTGTTGCCAAACATAGTTTGAATTTTTTTAACGTAGGTAAACGTAATGTAACGTAGGTAACGTAGTTAGTTTTTTATCGTATAGAATTGAAATACCAAGCAATAGGAAATCGTGTGGGTGCCACACAAGATTATTTCTTTTTAATAATTTTAAAGTTAAAATGGGGTTTTTATTTAATATATTTTAAACCAATTTTCCGACTGAACTAAAAAATACGGTGTTAGCTAGATTTTGTCTTGATTAATAAGTGTACCAATTTTCGGAGTGATCGGTTGAACGGTGAAGTTTGTATAGAAAATTAAAACCTGAAATATTATATATATATATATATATATGTTTTATTTAAGGTAGGCTCTGCAAATTTCCAGAACGCTAAAATCCCCGACGGGAAATAATAGTCCTGTTGCATTAATAGATACAAATTCAGAATTATTTTAATACTTTTCACACGTCTATGTATGAAATATATTAGCACATTATAGGAGTTATAAATATATAAACATAGATTTGAATAATTCTAAATTTATAAATATTTCTGTTTTAATAAAATAATTTAGTTTAAAAGCATTTACAAACTTAAAATCTTATATACAATACTTTCAGATGTATAATTCATACACTTACATTGTATGCATTGTTCGTACACTTACATTTATGATCCATATGATGATGCCACCCCTGGAAAACAAAACAGCAAAGAAAATATAGATGTTGGTGAAGAAAGATGTGTGAAAATCGAATTCTTCTTCCTGTTTCTGTGAAGAAAAAATATATTAACTAATGAAAATGACTAACAAAAATAACAATAAAAACTAGTGAAAGAAAACGTTTATTTATAAACGGGCATTTTTTAACGAATTTAAATTTTTATGCAGTCGCAACGAAAACAACAAAAATGTCACTTTTCAAGAGAAAAAAAAATAAATTTTAATTTTTAAAAGACTGCTTGCTGCAGTAACATCAGTGGAGATTCAAGAAGTTTTCGGTATTTGTATCTTCGTGAGTGTGAACGGCGAAAGTGGTTCCAAAAATCATTCAATAGATTCAAAAATTAATGTTTACGAACCGCATAGCTGTATATTTAAGCTGGGTTTCCATTGCAGTTGGAATTTCGAGGTTCAAAAAACCCATTAATCACGCTCCCGACACAAAGAGTCAAATGTCTTGTCATCAGTTGTAACCTTTTTTTATCAGATTGCGCAGTTACTTCAAAGGAAAGCATGCAAAATTGACAAAGATATCTGCCTCTGGCCCCTCAATTATCTCAGCTGGGGGTTAGAACCAGGGACTTTCTCCCTTCGAACCAACCGGTTGAACCTCTTCCAACCGCTTGACCACATCAAAGCATTCTGAATAGCGCCGTTGGAAACGACTTCCAACCAACCTCAGTGGAAACTGCACTTTATTGGTATATCTCATGATTGTTGTTCATGTGTCGCTACGAACAAAAGAATCTCTTATCATTATTTATGGGCGGTATATTAAAATGCTTAAATGCATGATATCAAGAAAATCGTATGGTCAGAATTATTAACTAGTTTACAGATCTACAAAAATGAATTATGCATTATGAGTGGTTACTATTGAATGTGTATTTCAGAAATGCTAATCTCACTTTTCAGTTTTTTTTTTTTTTTTTTAAGTAGTACATAATGTGAGGGGCACAAGAAGGTTTCAGCTTCCTTCAGAATAGAATAATTGTAAAAGAAATCAACCACACACACACGCACTCACGCATATATATATATATATATTAATAAAACCAGGCTTTTGTCTGTAAATTTGTCAGAATAAAAAATTTTGCGATATCTTTTTTGTGAAATCATCATTAGTTTTCAGCATATAATAATATGCCCGCGTTTCGTATCCAGTGTTGCCAGATTTTGTGACTTTTTTATTTAATATCCACCACTAAATTTTGAATGTAATG
Source organism: Salticus scenicus (assembly GCA_963930645.1). NCBI lineage: Eukaryota > Metazoa > Arthropoda > Arachnida > Araneae > Salticidae > Salticus > Salticus scenicus. Next base: position 338,931,353 of record OZ005650.1, on the reverse strand, counting down.
ATTGCTTAATCACTTCGTAGATTAATCGTCTGTTATATATATCAATACCACTTCTCAAAATTATTCGTGACTATTGAATTAAAAAGTAGCAAAAACTGGCAACACTGTTCATACTCTTTTCTACACTAGAAGGAAAAAAATATACACAAAACTTATACGGTGTCACAGAAGTGTATTTGCATGGTTCTATATGCACATAAAATAGCTGAGAAATGCTTTAATAATACCCTATATATGTGCGCCTAAAAACACGAATGCAAGAAATCGCTCATTTTAGTTTTTATTTTCATTTTCTTCTTCCTTTATTTTAGGATGATTTCCTTAAGAAAGACCTATTAATGACACCGTTTGTTTATTTATTTACAAAGTGCAAAGTATTATAATTAACTGTTCGTATCCTGAAGGTGGAAAAAAAAAAGTCCATCAAATGCAAACTTTGCATGCATCCTGTGTAGTGCAATATATACTGTTCAGATAATGTCCAAAATTAACCAATTAAAACTAAACTTAGTAACTAGGTTAATCTTGCTTATGTCTTGAGTGAATTTGCACAGAAGAAAAATTTGGAATTAAAAATATTTTGGCATTTGTTTAAAAATAAAAGATCTTTCGAAATCTGAGTAACGTTAAGACCAATAAAGGCAATTTTTTAGTCCATTGTTAATGCATGTTGAATTTCTTTGAAATCAATAACATTTTTCCTTTTGTTTAATGAATACTGATAGTGAGATTTTTGCTTGCCTCGTCGCTTATATCACACTCATTTTAATGGAAAAAAAAATGTTTTTTTACTTTTTTATATATAATTATACCTTATGTTTGTGAACATAATTATAAACTTACATTTTATGGATATAATAACATATTTATAAAAACGTATAGGGTTATAAGTAAAATAAGTTTAACGATTATCCCTACAAAACATCTACGACAATGTACACAATTCTTCCAATTTTGTTACTTTTCGCAGAATACTCTTTTGCTTAATTTCAGAAAATTATATAAACAGTTAGAAGCAGAATATTTCAAATAAATATTCGACTTAGATTTGTAAAATAAATAAAAATAAATAAATAAACATTATACATTAATAACTACATACGTAATTACATTTTATTTATTATTATACTCATTAATAACAAATTTTAAATTTTAGAAAAAAATCTCGTTTATTGTGCATTAGAATAGACATTAATGTATTCAGTCCTCGGTAGTAAATAAAAATCATGGCTAAAATTGGGACATTCCGCAAATTCAGATTGCATTTTAAGAGCAGAAGAGAAACCTAATTTTGTTACAGGCTTTAGCAAGAACTCTTTGTTCAGATTAGCATTTAACATCTGAATTAATTGTTGAAAGGAAACCTTAATAATTCTAAGAAAAGTAATATTCTCACGTAATGAAAGAAATACGATTAATGAAAAAGAAGTAAAACATACATTTAGATACATGATAGCTTACAATTTGTAGGAATTGCATAATCGTGTAATGGATATACATGAGATAAAGAACATTTACTTTTGTTGTTTTAATAAGGCAGTTTTTATTTTCATTTTCTTCTTCCTTTATTTTAGGATGATTTCCTTAAGAAAGACCTATTAATGACACCGTTTGTTTATTTATTTACAAAGTGCAAAGTATTATAATTAACTGTTCGTATCCTGAAGGTGGAAAAAAAAAAGTCCATCAAATGCAAACTTTGCATGCATCCTGTGTAGTGCAATATATACTGTTCAGATAATGTCCAAAATTAACCAATTAAAACTAAACTTAGTAACTAGGTTAATCTTGCTTATGTCTTGAGTGAATTTGCACAGAAGAAAAATTTGGAATTAAAAATATTTTGGCATTTGTTTAAAAATAAAAGATCTTTCGAAATCTGAGTAACGTTAAGACCAATAAAGGCAATTTTTTAGTCCATTGTTAATGCATGTTGAATTTCTTTGAAATCAATAACATTTTTCCTTTTGTTTAATGAATACTGATAGTGAGATTTTTGCTTGCCTCGTCGCTTATATCTCAAATAATTCAAACCACAGAGGTTTTGCAAGTCTTTATTGCAAAACCATTCATTTTAAAGATATATTAGAACACAACAAACGTCCCTGCCTTACTCAGGAATCGGACCTGGGGATGCTGTCTTAAAAGCCATCTTCCTGTCAACTGATCTAGTATATCGGCCCAATAAAAGTTTTAGGAGCTGTTTATTTTGGTGCATAGTGTTGTGTGCGGGTTAAGCTTCTTTCAAACTCTGGCAACATTCAGAGCTTAAAAAGTCATAAATTATCCTTTGTCCAAAAGTGACCCTTGAAATTTTGCACACATTTATACAATGAAGGACATTACTTTTTATTGCTCTTTTACAAAAGAGACCAGTTCCCATGCAATTATCGCACAAGGGGGTTTGTGAGCGAGGGCTCGAGCTTCGATTCTCAAAAACCACATCAAAGAAATATCAAAAGAAACCGAAGTTGAAGCTTTCCAGTTGACAGTGTGTGAAGGCTCCTTTAGGGCTGATAGTCAGAAAGAGGGACCTAGGAATGGGTGAGTTGACCTTCGTAAGGAGGAGAGAAGGTACTAATTTTTCTTTAATCTTTTTGGTACTAATCCTTATTTACGTAAGTTTAAAAAAATACTCATATAAATGCTTAATAGATAGGCTAATGAGCATGACTTGTGTTCAAACGCGACATCACCCATCCAACACGTTTCACAGCAGAACCTCAAGTCTACTCATAAGGCTGTTTACTTCGGTACAAGAGCCATATGGAAATAATTTTCTTGATAAAAATCTGAGCGATGTAAGTTTGAAATTCATCGAAGCGTTTCGAGACTTATTAAGGCAAGAACGTCCAAAAGAATGAATCTTTTAAACTCTTATTTAGATTAAAGATTAGCAATATTTTGAATAAGTTCCTTTATATGTTTATAAAAAAAAATCGATTAATTATTGAAAATTAACAGCTTTTCCATAGTTAAAAATATTACGATAACTAGAGCTGTAAATGTATTCACTTTTTAAAAAACAAGAAAAAAGAGAAAGATATAAAGAAAGAAAAAAATCTACTCTTCAGATTGTATGAAGCAGATGAAAAAAAATATCTTATTGTTGAAAATATTTAGTTTTTTAAACATGACCTTTAACAGAGATTTAATAAGATTAACCTAAAAAACGTTATAAAAATGATTGTATCTCCTGTGTGAAAGATATGCGAAACATTAAAAGAATTTTAAGATTGGTATGTAGCATAGATAATTTAATAATCGATTAATCTTGTTTCGATTTCAGAAGTATTTTATTTTCTGTACAGTAAAATAATACCTACAATTTTTACTATATAAAAAGCGATTTTTGAGCAACACAATAATAAAAAATTAAAAGTTGTAATAAACAAATGCCAAATTTAATGCAAATATCTAATAGAAACATTAATGATGCTTAGCAAAAATTGTATTTATATTTTCGATCAATAATTTTCATATGCTTGGTAAAACTTTAGGCAACACCAAGCATGACTTCAGTTGAAAATGCATTTTTTAATAAGTTATGCAAATATGTACCATTAGCAAAATAAAACTAAAAAATAATCTGGTGTGTCATTCACACGACTTTCTCTTACCCTGTAATTTAATACTATAAATACAAATTGTACATTAAGGAGTAAGAAAACGGCTACTGTTATGTAAATCTATGTTATAACAATTCTAATTAGGCTTCCAAACAGCTTTACTTGACAGATAATTTTGTGTGAGGGGGGCATTACTCCACCTATATTTATAAAGGATTCAGATTTTTTTATTATGTTCAAAAGTTCATTTCAAATTATCCAGACAACTTTCACACGCAACATTCCTTGAAACTTATCAATCTTGACCAAACTTTCCACTTAACAAACGTATTAACTTCAAAATACAACATTTGAATCGCCTGAAATTATTTGTTTTTAATTCACTTTAAGAGACACAAACAAAGATCAAACGTTAAAAATTTGACTTCGGTATTCAGGAAGCCTCAAAACGTGTAAATATACAAAAAAACATGCGATGGATATTTAATTTTAAAACTACATTATTTACCACATGGCTTTTAGGAATTAATTTCAATTCCTGAGCAGCTTTCCTGGATATGGTAAAATATTACAGTAAAGCACTTTCACTAACAATAAAAAAGATTGTTATGGCTTAAATATTGACAGCCCTGTATATCTTCTGAAGATTATGTACACATACCACATGGTGCACTTAAATATAATCCTATATTAATAACAACCTGATATACACTTTCATCAATTTTCAAGCATTGTCGCACTGTAATCTACTTCTTTTGTGCAGCCTTGTAAACGAACAATGATAGATTTCCATACCATATTCTACATGAAACATGTTTTTATACATATAAAAAATTTATATTCGTTTCATTTAGTTTAGTGCAGTCTATAGATGTTAAACTCTACTTATCTGCAATTTTCCCCATAGACGTAATGTATTTGAATTCTCTTGGGTGTCCCTGTACACGAACTATTTTCTTTTTCTCAACGAAAAGTTTAGTGTAGCATCCCTATATGATACACATTTAGAATACCGAGTTTGGAATTTCTGCTACTATTTGTTCTTGAGATATGCTGATAACAGACAGACACACGCACAGATATACAGACAGACACACAGACACACACACAGACCAACCACTAAAAGCATGATTTTCGTATTCAGAGGACCTTAAAGCGTGTAAATATAACAAAAATTCAATTTCCAAAATTTGACTCAAAAACAATACTTTCTCTACCTTATGGGTAAGAGAAAGTAAAAAGTTTAATTGATTTGAACAAAATATAATTTTGAAATGTATGCTTTAGTTCCGGCCAAGTAAGTATCATTTCATTAATATTTCTTTGAACGTTTTTGATATGTTTTTTTTTTCCTAAAGTACAATGTTAATAAAATATTAAAATTATTTAAATAATCATAAATCATTAAGAATATCGACGTCAATATCTTAATATATACACCTATAAGAAGAATCAATTTTTTTTTTATTCCTTTACTTTTTTTACTTTAATTTAGCATAATGTGCTAAGCATACATTTCTTTTACTGCCCGTGTTCTCTTATTATGTATCAGCGTTCGAATTCTTTGGTGGTTTGCTGATCCGAGACCACCAAAAAGTCGATCGTACCAGCAATGAATAAAATACGGTGATCCATAGACCAGTAGCTAGTTTACTTACCTGGTTGATCGGAAATAAAATAAATCTAACAATTTCTTTCTAGCTTTGTTAAAAATAAATATTTTATTTAAAATAATAAATATGTATGTTTACGTAATTTATTATGCAGTACTATAAATTTTACAGTCCAGCCTGTCAAAAAGATACATGATGATAAAAATAATCAGATGAAAACCCTCCGCACAAATGTAAATTAAGAGTGTGATTAGAATAATACACTACAAATATTCTACTACAATCAAATATATATTTAATTATTTGTTTTAACTACCATTTTGCTATATAAATATGTTTCCAAGAAACTGCAACCAAATTCGACCTGACGCTTGAGGCGTATAAATGACTGTCCATATTTTGATAGATACATTTTTATTTCGATAATTTAGATTGCTTAAATGTGTTTCTAATCTAGAAAATTACTTGTAACTACTTCACATTCGTCTTTGAAGTTGGTGTTTGTAAAACATAAAATCAGGGATCACAGAGTTCCAAAAATTTTACTGGTGTTTTATTATATTGCCACCACTAACTTCAACAAGAAATTTTTGTTAAACGTTTTAATGCTAAAACAAATGTAAATATTATTAAAGAAAATATTGTTTTAAAATAGTGGTGACAATAAAATAAAATGAGTGAAAATTTTTAAGAACACAGCGAAGTCAGATGATACATATGTATATGCATATCTATATGAAAACTTTTTCAGACATTTTACAGAAAGAAATGAAAAATATCACAAGAACACACACACACACACACACACACACACACACACACACACACATATATATATATACAGGGTGTACCAAAAGTACCACACCCTTCTCCTAATTCAAAAATGAGTCGTAATTTTGAAAAATAGCGAAACACGTATTTAATGAATTCGAGAGGGACCTCTTTTGGTGAAAAAAGTTTTGGTCCGGAGGAGCGCTAGGGAGGGCAACTTTAAAATTTCAAATAGGAAGGTATGTCTTGTGATACATCCCTGGAAACGTCTCTTCAAAACAATGAATTTGATATACTACGATGATTATTAAAGAAGATACATGAGTTTTTAGACTTTTGAAATGTGGATTTTATATACTTATGAATCCCCTTTAATAATCACTGCCGGACAAAACTATTTATACAAATTCATTATCTTGAAGAGACGTTTCCAGGGATGTATCACAAGACATACATTCCATTCGAAATTTTAAAGTTGCACTCCTAGCGGTACGCCTACAACCCCCTTCGCCCAGGCCCAAACATTTTTGGACAAAGCATGTCTTGTGATACATCCCTGGAAACGTCTCTTCAAGAGAATGAATTTAGTATAAATAGTTTTGTCCTGCAGTGATTATTAAAGGGGATACATAAGTATAAAATCCCCATTTCAAAAGTCTAAAAACTCATGTATCTCCTTTAATGATCATCGAAGGGCGAAACTATTTATATCAAATTCATTGTTTTGAAGAGACGTTTCCAGGAATGCATCACAAGATATACCTTCCCATTTGAAATCATAAAGTTGCCTTCCTTAGCGGCCCCCCTAGCCCCTCTTGAATTCATTAAATACGTGTTTTGCCATTTTTCAAAAATTTCACTTGTTTTCGAGTTAGGAGGGGGTGTGGGACTTTTGGAACACCCTGTACATATATGTATATATATATATATATACACACACACTTACATATATATGCCTATATTAATAAAATCAAACTTTTGTTTGTAAATTTGTTAGAATCAAAAAATTTTTCGATATCTTCACGTTTCATTCACCATGAAAGCCAAAAATGACTTCAGAAAATTTTGTCTTTGTAAGTTTGTGTGTGTGTGTGTGTCATGGTGTCCGTATGTCTGTAACGCTATTTTTGTCCGGTCATCACTTGAGAATACTGGACGGAATTCAATGGTGCTTGGCAGAAACTTTGATCTCTACACAACTTAAAATTATATCTAACATTTTTTCAGAAATTTCCAAAAGTTTCCCCCAGGATTGGCGAAAGGGGGGGGGGGGCAAAAGACAAAAACACGTTTGTCCGGGTATCACTTGAGAACAGCAGGACGGGATTCAACGGCGCTTCGTAGGAATTTAAGTCTTTACCTAACTTAAAATTATATTTATCAACTTTTCCGAAATTCCCTTTTTCCCCCTGAGGGGGGCAAAAAACAAAAGCACATTTGTAAGCATAACTCGGTCCTAATTACATCACAGTAAAAAAATTTCCCATGGGGCGACTAGACATGCGTACAAATAATACATTATCTGCGATTTAGGAATTTTCGATTTTTAAAGGAAGGGAGGGGGAAAATCAATTTTTGGCGGGAAATATCGAAAATTCTTGATTTTTTAGTAGAACTGTACCGAAAATGGAACAAAGATATTGAAAAAAGGCTATGTGACAGAATATTTCCAAAAACACGTTTTTTTTTTTTTTTTTTTTTGGGGGGGGGGGGGGGGTTACGAGGGTCAAAATCGAGACACCCCTTTTAGCGCTAAATTTGTCCTGAGAAAGAGGAGCTGCGGTCACGAACTTTGGTGCTTGAATTGTTTATATGTATCCGACACCTAAAGTAACGGGATTTATCAAAATAACCCCCGTTTCCCCCAAAGGTCGACAGAAGGCAAAAACACCTTCGTAAGCATAACTTGGCTTCAAATTGCTTCACAGTGAAGAAATTGCACAAGGAGAGACTACACATTAGTACAATTAAAAAAATATCTGCGATTTAGGAAATTTCGAATTTAAAGGTGAGGAATACAGGAAATCCATTTTTGGCCGGAAATTTTGCAAAGTTTGGATTTTTGAGTAAAACTGTGCCAAAAATGGAACAAAGATATTAAAAACAGCCATGCGACTTCTTTAGGATATTTCTAAAACATGTTTTTTTTTTTTTTTTTTTGTATTTTGGAATTCTTGATTCTTGAAGGAGAGAGGGGAAAAATTGTTTTTCGAGCTAAATTTCGGAAATTCCGGTTTTTCCAGAAATTCCGGATTTTTTAGTAGAGCTCTACTAAAGATGTTACAAAGGTATTGATAACAGCCATTTGTCTTCTTTAAGATATTTCCAAAAACACATTTTCGTTCTTTTGTGATTTTCGATTTTTTTTTTTTATTGAGGGGGGCGGTTACGAAGTAGCAAATTCAAAACTCCTCCCACTCTTAGCACTAAATTTGTCTTGGGAAATCTATGGGATCTACGGTCACTAAATTTGGTGCGTAAATTGTTTATATGTGTTCGACACTTATTGTAACGGGATTTTACGAAATTCCTCCCTTACCCCCTTGAGGTCGAGGGGGCTATAAAAACATGTAGAAACACGTTTCCCGTTTGAATTCGCCTTAAATTATCTTAGAATGGCGAACTTTTGTGTGTGGATGTTGATGAGGTGTACGCATTATGTACCTTGGTGAGATTTCGCAAAATTTTGAAATTAGCCACTGGAGAAGGGGAAGTAAGTATCGCGTAAGTTGCTGCCGAAGGCAGTAGAAACACGGACTCCTCACATTGCGAGCGAGAAAATCGCTACTGAACACAGCGGGAACTTTAACTCAGTTCAATAAATAATGATATAGGATTTTGACAACTCATTTAAGTGTTGTGCCCAGCGAAGCTGGCAATAAAGCCTGCTAGTATATATATATATATATATATATATATATATATATATAATTTTAATTTTTTTAGTACCATTGTAACACTCAGCAGACAAAAGATAGATGAAAATACCAACAAATATATATATATGTTTAAAATTTAGGCTTTTAATCGCAACTTTAAGGGTTAAAGGAACTTTTCGATAATGTACCAATGATGATACCTATAGAACAGTATAAACTCACGTTCACTGGTCCGTGAGATCAACAGCATATTTAAATAAGTTCTAGCGCTATACATATATATATGTTCATTCTTATTCCTTATAGTTTTCATTATTTTCAAAATTGCACTTTTTTTTTTTTTTTTTTAATTTTTGAACTGAATTTTTAAACATTTTCGGTATTTATTTCACAGCTCGATAACAGGGAAATTTTGAGTGAAAGTAATATATTTTTCTCTTTTAGCTAGCCCGCAAGAAGATTGAGATTAAAAAAAAAAATAAATAAAAAAAAAAAAAAAAAAAAAGAGTTGTTTTGTT
>OZ005650.1:338033823-338271323 GCA_963930645.1 Salticus scenicus | reverse complement strand
TATTACTTTCTTCTATATTCAATAGAAGAAAGTATTGGATTCGTAAAAATTTTCGACCTCGGGTTTTTCATGGATTTACACGTTTTGAGAGCTGTAGAACACGATTTGACCATTTTTAGAAAATGTCTGTCTGTCTGTGTGTGTGTGACAAAATTTTGTGGCAACTGTATCTCTTGACATAAATTAGTGCCTATCAACTTTTCGTAAAAATTGTCTTGCAGGTTGCGTTGCCATCCCGCTTTTTCTAAATTTTTAACATGGTGATACGGGACAAAATTTTGCATAAATGTGCATAAAGAGAATTATTTTTTAGTAATCATTATGAAATTTACAAGAATTATTTATAATAGAGATAGTAAACTGGGAATTTTTTTTTATATGTGTAGGAGCCTCGCCACCCCCCCCCCCCTTGGGGTGGAAGTCCCCCCTCGAGGGGAGTAAATTTTCAAGATGGGTATCTTTCGAAAGGTCTCGTCAATATCTTTAAAACGAATGGTTGAACTATAAATCTGTGATAATTTAAAACAAAATTATCGATTTTTTTTTTTTACTTTTAACAAAAAAAAAAAAAAAAAAAAAACTTAGAAAAAAAAAATCTTTTTTTTTTTTTTTTTTTTTTTTTTTAACGAAATTTAACTAAACTTGGTATTTAGATGACCCCTGACATAAACTGGTGTTGATTAGATTTGGGGATCAATCGCTCAACAGGTGGCGCTGTGATCGTATTTTTTCTAAATTTTTAACATGGTAGTATAGGACAAAATTTCGTATAAATGTACATAATGAGAGTTATTCTTAACCTGTGATTGTAAAATTAATATGAATTATTGATAATAGTATTAGTTAATTAGGAAAAAAAAACTGTGCATGTGTGGGCATCGTTCCCCCCCCCCTCCTGGGGGGAAGTACTCCCTGGGGAGGGGGTAAATTTTCAAGATGGGTATCTTTCAAAAGGTCTCGTCAATACCTTTAAAACGAATGGTTGAATTATAAATATGTGATAATTTAAAACAAAGTTATCGATTTTTTTTACTTTTAACGAAAAAAACTTTGAAAAAAAAAAAATCGTATTTTTTTTTATGGTGTTACTGAGGGAATTTGTGTAGGAAAATGTAGAAGAAAGTCTTGTGGTGGTCACAATACTAGTTTTTCTACGGGAAAAAAAAAGTCTTTGTGGAATGAGTTATGGTTTCGCTTGTTTAGCGATAACATTTTATGCCTGTGTGGCTTGGCTTTTTTTGTTATTATTAATCTGAAATGGGTCCTAAGTGGACTTATGTTTTGTTTAGACCTACGTGGTCATACCTTAGTGTAAATATTTGTACATGTTTATTTTTTAATTAAACTTTAATTAATTAGTAAAGCTCTTTCTAAGCCTTTCTTTACATATATACACACAAAGAGAGATAAACCTCTAGTCAATTATAATCGAACAGAAGCAATTGCATTATCTGGAGCCAGACTTCTAAATTAATGTGAGCTATCAAGGATGTGACTGAAGAACTTTTTTATTTGTTCTTTCTTTCTACATGTTAAGAATATATGTTTTGTACAGTTAGTTATTATTTTGCTTTACTAGCTGTTAGCTGTATCAGCTAAAGTAAACCTTTGTGGCTTTTTGTTCTTATAGTTTTTAAAATTATAAACTAGTTAGTAGTATAAAAGTATAGCATTCCCTTCCCCTCTCCCAAAAAGAAAAATATCAAGGTTCGAATTTCACACACTGCTAATTGCATATGCAATATTGAAAGCCACGTGTTTGTGCATGCGTGATAGTCCACAGTAGGCGGCTGATTGTGGATATTTTTGGTGCAGCCACACAGTCGGAATTCACAAGGGGATGAACTTAAACATCAACGGAAAGTGTCAGTTGTATTATGTTTATACGAATTATGAAAATAAATAAAGGATATTTAGAACTTTTCTTTCTTTTCTTTCTTTTTTTTCTTTTTCTTTTTTTCTTTTTAAGTAAGCGGGCTTATTTACACCAGAAAACAAAAAACGCTGTTTTATTGCCGCCCCACAGTTTCCAGCGCCCTAGGCGGTCGCCTAGTTCGCCTATATGGTTGAGCCGGGCCTGATGACTGAAGAAATCTCGTCAATAATATCAACAATGCTGCGAAGTGTGTCAAAAAACTTGAATAGACGTGTTCATGTTGGCATTCAAAATGGTGGCGAACATTTTCAACATTTTTTGTGAGGAATGATAATGCAAAAAAAAAAAAAAGATTTAAATTATGTTTTTCAAAAATGAAATTATTACAGGATTACAAAAAAACGTGCTTCTTTATTTCTGTTTTACCTCACAAATAAAGTTGTTACAGTCCAACAGTGTTAGAAATTGTGTCACAAACTTAAACAAGATTCAAATAATCATACTTCAATGTTAGAATAGTTGCCACATCCGTCAGATTTAAGGTTTATAAGAAGAACCCACGGGTACTCTTTTAAACTGATCACCCTGTTACACATATATGCATCGCCGTGAAAATAGTTAAAATGAACTTAGGAGACATCAAAACGAATTTCAAAGTCGAAGTTTTCATGATTGCAATACTTTCCTTACATGTGTATGTTCAGAAAATAAACAGGAGTGGCTGTTTTTGTAGGGTTTTTTTTTTTCTTACTTTATATCTTTATGAATATAGGCTCCGGTTTCATGCAAATGAATACAGAAGGAGAAGCCCCATAATCAAAATGCTACGACCTGAAGCCATTTGAAGCATTACTTATTTATACATGGTAATCCCAAATATATTGTTATTTTTAAATTTTTTACTGGTCCACTTTTAGCTTTCGGGGAAAACCTTTTGCTGAAATACATGAGGTATAACATGCTTTTTACATGCTTAACGTTTCAGAATAATTCCTCTTCAGTTTTTCTAGACATTTGCCAAAATATTTGAAATAAAAAATGTCTCCTCATTCATGTAATAGTTTATAAAAATTTCTTTAAACCATAAATACACCATAAAATATTTAAAATGTCTCGAAAATAGATTTAAAAAATACAATCGTTAGCAAAAAGCAAATATAGATATTTATAAATGTCATATATATAAATTTCATTAAAACTATAATTCCATTTATTGTCAAAACTAAAATATTTTTAGAGTGATGTAGGGAACACAAACTATTTTTAATGTATGTATTTTTCAGATTTGTTGATCCCATAATGTTGCCTCTGATAATTACTTCTAGACAACCGCTGTTTCGTTTATTTTCCACATAACATTCAATTAATTCTTGTTGTTAACAGACACGAGGTGCACAGATATTTTTGGTTCTTTCATTTCGGTTTAATCAAATCTTGTGTTCCTCATTTAATCACATTGGTTTTGCTAGTTTTGTATCATTTTATACATTTAAAATATTTTTTAAATTATATCATATTAACTAATTTTATTTATGCTTGTTAATAAACATGTTTATTTTTTTTATTCATATTTCAACAATTGTTAATCATGCAATCACTTATATGCATTTAAATTTTAATAACGTAAATTTAAATATAAATAAACTTTATAGATTATTTAATTTTTTTCTTTTTCTAATAATTAATGATTAGTCTCCCATTATCTCAGTCGCAAAATATTTTTAGTATATTTACATTTTTTTTTTAAATCTATATAGTGTTTTTCATTAAAAACTATATAGTTATAATTAAACTTCAGCTATAAACGGTTTTCTGTAGTCGAAAGGGTGGTCCGACTGTTTAAATTGGTATCTAAATGTTTTAGGAAAAGTGCTCAAGAAATTTGTTTAAAAAAAAAAATAAATAAATAAAATAAAATTAGAAATATTATCTAAGTACAGGTGTTGGACAAAATAATGTGAACATTTTCGCTTTTTTTACATTTGTCGAATATCTTGAAAAATACTTAACATGTTGTTCTTCAATTTTGGGAATAAAGAAAACATGTCTTTCCTCATATTTTTCAGCAAAGATGCTGTCACGAAGGACCTTAGGGGACGAACAACATATCCAGTAAAATAAAACGTATTTGTAATAACCGCAGTAATAAATTATTTAGTACAACTATCCATGTCTCTTTTAATATTAAATATATTTGTTTTAAACTATCGTATAATTATTTAGGCATACGTTGTCACGTTTCCCGAAAGTTTCATGAAATTTGAAGAAAAACCTTTCATGTTATGAAGTAAAAACTTGCAAAAAATTTTTGCATTTTTAATAAAATATTAATAACTCCTTAAATATTCAAGATATCCTCACAAAACTCTACACGCATATAAAATAAAACATTTATAACCATACCTAAAATTTACAGATTAATTGAAGCTTTTCCATATACACGGTTGTCACAAATACTTTTTATTTTATTGGATTTATTGTTCGCCCCCTAAGGGTCTTCGTGACAAAATCTTTGTTGAAAAATCTGAGGAAGGACATGTTTTCTATATTCCCAAAATTGAAAAACAACCCTTTAAATATTTTTCGAGATATCCGACAAAACGTAAAAAAGCGAAAGTGTTCTCATTATTTTGTCCAGTACCGGTAGCTCTTTCATGGAAAAATTGGATTATAACAAAGAAAATTACTCGTACGGAATGCATAAAATTTTTAAATATACATAGCTGCCAATCTTTCTAATTTTTAATCAAATTTATCACCAGTATTTTTTTAAAGCGCATATAATTTCGGCGATTAAATAAGCTGAAAACAATTATAAAAATTTTCCAGTATTAAATCTCCCTCGAAAAAAAGGGAAATTGCGCACCTATGAATATATAATGATTAGTTTTTGAAAACGTGCAAGTCATTCCATTTGTCAAAATCAAAAAAAAAAAAAAAAAAAAAAAATCATGCAAAGTGGAATTTAGAAAACTTTTTACACTTTTTTAATGCCTTAAGTGTCACTTTTGAATCATTCGCATGTCAATTTTAGTAACAATCTAGCCACCCGTTTTGGCTACAGGAAGTTTTATTACAACCACTCTCTTAATCTGAAAAAATATTCATAATAATAAAAATTTTGATTCATTTAATCTTCTGGTGGAAATGTCACAAAAATCTGCAATTCTCAAAAAATGTTTAAGTTTCAGATTTTAACCTAAAAGGTAAACATATCCCAGTACTGCCAACTTCTTAGCATTATTATTACTGCTTTTTTTTTTTTTTTTTTTTTAAACATCCTTTTTTTTTTTTTTTATATATATATACAATAACTTCCAGTATGTAATTAAGGTTAATTAAATAGAAAAATTGCTCTTCAAAAAAAAAGTGGTATGAAAATAAGACGGGTAGGGGAAAGTTGTCCAAAACGGGGAAGTTAACATGTCTCTGTACGTAAAAAAAAATCTATAAATGAGAAAAATTCGGCAAAGCATTTTCTGATTAGAGCATGTCTTAGACTATCAGATGGCAAAGTTATTTAAAAAGAAAAAATTCATTAGTATAGGCAGAAAAAACATTTTTCTGAAAAATGGGGAAAGTCCCCATTTTGGACAACCGGTTAGGTAAAATGGGGTACTTGTAAGAAATAACGTAAATTCAAGTCCTAATGAGAAATTTTTTTAGGAAAACTTGGATTACAAAGAAAAAGTGAAGTTAATGCAAAATCAAAATGCAGGTAAAGTAATTTTGTTATCTTTTTCAACAGTTAACTAGCATGACACAAAAAATATTCAATCAAACACAAAAGTCACATATGAAATTGATATCGATTTTTTCAACACTTGAACAGGTTTCATGTGCCCAACTTCGACAGCTGCTACATTGAATTTACCCCTCTTTGTCTTTCGAGTCAATGTAAAGTTCATCACAAAAAATGCAAGCGCCCTCGCTATTCTGATCCTCATCAGATGATAATATTAGGCAGTGTTGTGCACGAACGCGTTCATTTGAACGCGTTCATGAGCGTAGCTCAAAATTTTTGAGTTTTGAGTTGAACTTCGCTCGTTTTTTAAATTATGAACTTGAGTTGAGCGTAGTTCGTTTTTTACACGAACTTGAGCGTGAAAAAACAATTCAAGCTCAAACTCATTTTAAATATTTCTGTCTGAAATAGGAAAAGGGAAGTGGAAGAAGAAAAGAACAGAAAAGAGAATAATTGCGCAAAATGGATCCCGGAAAAAAAGGGAGCTTGGAAGAAAAGGGCACTTGGGAAAAAAGGCACTGGTAAAAAGGGCACCAAAAAAAAAAAAGGGCACCCGAGAGAAAAAAGGGCATTTTTAAAATTTGCAATTTTCAAATACAATAAACATCAAATAATGAATTTAAAGAATGATTTTTCTTAATACATTTTTAGAAATTTAAATCAATTAAATTGGTACCACTTTCTCTTACTATGTACCTGGAGGATGGGGAGTCTAGGAGCAGATTGAAAGACAATAATTGTTTTTATATCACTTTCTTTTTGATTTTAATGAAACTGTGTCTAAGAGTCAATTGCTCTTTATGAAAAAAAAAAAAAAAAAAAAAAAAAAAAAAATTACAGTGTCACACATACTTCGGGGACTGAAGGCGGGGGGGGGGGATTTTTTTAATAACATAGATCTGAGATCGAACCCAGCACCCCAGCACTTCCTGCCTAGCAGCTTTGAAGGTATTTGTGCATATATTAATTTGCAATTTGAATGTAATATTACAGTGATATTTAATTAGATTAAAAGTTTTTATGGAAATTATGTTATCAAAGAATGCCAAAGTCTCGTTAATTGTATATTTTACGAAATATTCATAAATTGTCTGTATTTTACGGGATACTTTTTTTTTTTTTTTAATAAATATTTACGATTTTAAAAATGTTTTATATAGATTCAGTAAACTTTTAGTTACGAGAAACGATAACTATATAATATAAATAAATTTTGAAATATTTAAGGCAGCGTTTAGTGGAATAATCATCATTTTTGTAAAATTCTAATTTTAGTTTTAGGAGTTTTCCAAGATGAAAATGGTGATAAAAATTTCCAGCTTTCATACATTTCAATAGTTATTTCTTAAGACAAATAAAGAAATAAGTCAGAGACGCACCCACGGGGGGGGGGGGAGGGCTTGAGGGGTTGAAGCCCACCCCAGAACCGGCTAACTTGGGGAAAATTTTAGTCCTAAATGAAGAAAATATCGTTAAAAATATTTATAATATTTATATACTATATATAAATAATTACATAAATCTTTGAAATTCTTACTGTGAATAACAAATAAAATAAATTGATTGAAATAAATTGATTTAAAATATTTGATCTTTCATCTACATCCACAGATAGAACTTTGTACAATTACTCTTATCCCCTTAGGGCTCACACACACATCTCCCAGCCCACCCTACAAGCGAAGCAAATGGCTTTTGGGAATAGCAGAAGTACCATTTTTTAAAGAAAAAGATGGCAGTTTCAGTGGGGCTTTCAGTATTCTCACTTCATCCCTTTATCAATGAAAGGAAATGCTCGGAAATTAGTTTTATGAGGGTGGTTCAATTCGTCGCGGGTGTATAAGTTTTTTTTTTTTTTTTTTTTTTTTTTTTTTTTGTTGTTGTTCTCCTATATTTGTAGAAAACGGTTTCGGTAACAAAATCTCTGCAATCTGCTGCCCTTAGGCTGCGCCACCCCCTTGTTGTGTATACATTGCATCCTTTTAAGGCGGCCTTGGAAAAAAAGAAGCTTTTAGATTTGGACAACCAGGCACCAAGTCTTTCCAGAATTAATGAGAAAAAAAAAACACACACACAAAACAGGATGAAATCATTATATTATTTATAATCAGTTTCACTGCATGCGAAAGACGCACCACATCTCATTTTCTGAAATTCGAATATTGATGTACACATTAACAAGACTAAGAGGTAAATACTAATTTTATATTTGAATTATATTATACATTATTATTATTGCCTTGTTTTAAAACTCACTCATGTTTGAAAAGATTTTTAATTTTTTTTATTATTGTAATGATAAATATTTGCATATTCAATATATTCGGAGAATTAATGCTAATTCTATCACTTTTATTTGTCTTTGCACCCGAGATTTAACTTTAGTATATATGCTTGAAATTAAATGTCCTGTCATTTTAATGCTTTCATTAAGGTGCAATAGAAAATGACTGTCCCTTTAGTTAAATTTCTAAAAATTAAAATATATATATATATTTAATATTTCAAATATAAATTATCAAAGCTGATAAACAGAAGTGTTGGGTTCGAACCCAGGTCGCGCTCGTCGACCTAACTGTTCGGAGCTTTTTGTGGTTTTCTCCAAAACTCGCGTAAATACGGACTAAAACCCTTAGAAAGACGCCCATTGAGGGCATTCCACCTATAAGCTAGGACCTGGTATAGTCAATCGGTCTTATGCTATACAACCAACCTAATATATAAATTTCAAAACTATCTGAAATAATCATAATAATAAAAAATAAATTTTGTGCGTGATAACCATAAACATATATATATATACTTACATTAATATCATTATTGCTGTTATTATACTTACAAAGTTTAAAATCCAAACTTCCGAATAGAAATATTGTGTTCATGATTTTGTGATTCTAGCTAATCTAAAAATGTCCAGCAAAAAGGAAAATTGAGAATGATTTTTTCAAAATTGTTTTTCAATATAAATACACTTTAACACTTGTTTTTTTTTTTAGCTTATTCATTTTCATTTAAGAATTTTTCTTAGTCTGATTTGATTTCTTGTTAACTTATAATATAGTTTAGTTGGAAGATTTAAGGCCGATTGACTCCGCATGTGTCCTAGGCCTATAGGGGAAATGCCCTCCCTGAGAGTCTTTCTAAGGGGTCCTAGCCCATATTTATGCGAGTTTCGGAGGAAACCACGGAAAATTCCGAACGGCTTGGCTGATGAGTGCGACCTGGAATCGAACCCGTCACCTTCCATCTACTAGCATTGAGCGCAGAACCGTTCAGCCGCTTGTGGGCCCTTTTAATATTATAAGAAAATGCATATTTATTAAAAAATATTAAGTTGTTTATCATTAATTTTTAAGAGGGAAAAAGTTGATTATTTTTGATGAATATAGTATTGAAAAATTATCTAATTCTGTAATTCAAATAAGTAGTAGTTAAGAGAAAAATTAATTCGTATTCGGATTAATATGTCCCGTACAGATTTAGCTTACAGAATACCAAAAATCTGTATTTATAAAATTAAACTTATTTCTCAATCAATAATATGTTCATCCACCGTTGGCAATGATTCTCTGTCTTACGGCTTTTCCCGAACATAGAATTTTTTCCCTATTTAATCGTAAAAAAAAAAAAAATTCAAAATCTTGTTAAACAACGTTATATAAAAATTACTGAAGATTAAGATAGGAACCATTCACAGTTTGAACAGCGAGATTTTAGAAGAATTGGACAGAAAAATGTTCTTTTTTTCTAAGCAATACTAATGAAGGGAAGAGGGGGCTCTTCAACTGTTGTCGCTGATAGCGAAACCCCGTGATATTATATGGGGAAACCTGTAATGCAAATTACCCATCACCTAATGTATTTTTTAAAATAATGTTTAGATATTTCACAATCGTTAAAATAATTCATCCTTTCCACACATTGATTTTTTTTTTTTTAATGTTTTGTTTTAAAGCTTTAAAATGCGCATAATTAACTAAAAGTATTTTTCGCCCTTTACAGCTTCAAAACAAAATGTTAAAAATTTAAAAAATCCGTTTTCGGAAAACAAAAATCAGTTTAATGATATTACGAGTTTGGCTGTCAGCGACGATTGGTAAAGCATCCCCTTAAAATTAAAAACTGAACAAAATAATAACTCACGCTAAGACATTGATTGATTTAATGTAATGATGATGCATGTAAATTTAGAAGATAATAAATAAAGCTATGTCGTAATCTCCCTCCCCCCCCCCCCCCCCAAAAAAAAAAAAAAAAAAAAAAAAAAACTTTAAAAATGCTCTGTGTTTATCACTAGCTGTATTCATAATATTTGAAATTTTAAAATAAGTATTTTGCCAAAAATATATATATATTTATTCTGTCGAAAAATTATTCTATGGAAGTCAGTTAAGATCTCACTTTTATTTATTTATTTATTTATTTATTGGATATAATTGAGGAAATTGCCAAAATTTACCTTGTGAAAGGAAATTGCTTGAGAATGATAATTATTTTCGCTTACTTTTATGTTACACAAAACTTTCTTTAGAGTTCTATATTTCACGTTGCCTTTATAGGATAATTTCGCATTTTGAGTTGCCTTGAATATAGAAATAAAACTTTTAACAGCTCCTGTATGGTTCTATTATCGCAATAAATGAAAAGAAATAAATGGAAGAAATTTAAATTTAGAATGCTAAAGATTATCTGGAAATGTTACTTGAAATTTTTGTCTAAGATCAGTAAGTTACTGATACAAGTTCTCTGAAGAACTTGAAATGCATATTTTAAAATTTCCTTACAACTTTAAGTTTTTTTTTTTTTATGAATATGTAAATAATTGAATGGGGCATTGGGGGGGAGAGGGGAAATCCCGTCACTCAGAAATATAATATATATAAAACAATTTATACGAATTCAGATTTCTATTTTTAATTTTATTAAACTTATATACTAAAGAAAGTATTGCTATTTGCTGAATTTTCGAAAATAAGATTTTACTACCTTTTCAAGTTTTTAGTCATAAATGTATAAATGATATTTTTTAAAACTGGATTGACCTCTGAGATAATTTGTTCTTGAGACAATTTGTGCGCAAACTAACAAGTTGACACACATGCTTATTCCTGCATAGTAAGCTAAATAGCAAGCGAAACTTTCTAATGATTTATCCAAGAACTCAAAACCGACATTGACTGTGGCGCAATCAAACAAAGATTAATTAAATCAAACCATTACACTATTTTTAAAATAGTGTAATTTGAAGTATTACACTATTTTTAAAATAGTGTAATACTTCAAAACAACGGAACCTGAACCTGCAAATGATGGAATTCGTCTCCTATTAATAAGTTTTCTCATGTGAATAATGAAACGTATTGGAAATTTGAGAATAAAAACCACGCAAAAACAGTGGGTCCACTATTCAGAAGTGTCCGCTAAATAATTTTTACTACACTTAAATTAATAATTTATAATTAAGAACTAACTATAAGTTTATAAATTTAATTAAGCATTAAATTAAAAATAATCTTCATGGTAATTGGTAATTTAAAAAAAAATTGTAAATTACCTATGAAAGTGTTGACAGAGGAGATCTATTTAGAAAAGAAAAGACAAAAAAAAAAAAAAAAAAAAAGCACCTAAAAATGAACTTCTAATGAGTTTCGCTCCTTTTTAAAAATGAACTTGAGTTGAGCGCGTTCATTTTTTCAGACATGAGTTTGAACGCGAACTAACTCGTTTTTTGCACGATGAACTTGAGTTTGAACTAGTTCGTTTTTTTTCGTGAACTTGCACAACATTGATATTAGGTCTTAAATTTTTTTTCTTTTCTTCTCTTTTTTTAGCTTTTGGATATCTGGGATTAGGTTCGGTGGGTTTCTTGACCAATTTTCTTTTCTATTTATTCTGCTTCGCATTTTTCTCCTGTTCTATAGCTTCCAATTCTGCTTTGTAAGGTGATAAAGGGAGTATGACAGTTTTACCTCTCCTCTTGTCATTCACTCTTTTTTGCAAACGTTCAGTTTCTTCTGGTAGAGGCATTAGTATTTTAGGCAAAGCAAAGTGTTAAAAGCTGAATATATCTGGGGTTCTATAGCTGGAGATATTCCAAATGATGAAGTGGAAGGTTGGTGACGTTTTCACACGTTGATGCTAGCTGAGGCTTTAAAGTTGTAAGCAGGTTTTTAAGACTCTATTAATTTATATGTTTTAAGACAATATTGCTTAATTGTCAAAGTTAGTGCATTTCTAAATGCGTGTCGTTAATTTTAACCATAAAATTATTAAATACAATCTGTATGTCTATGTGTTATTAGATATAGTCTTCGTACCGTAGTCAACTGCTCTGTCTTACGAGTTGATATAGAAAATTCCGCCAAATTGTGTGAACATATTATCCCAAGATGTCTACAGTGCAAAAAAGATTTGCCATTCTTTATCAAATGTCCATGTTAAAAACTTCTTCACTCTTGGCCTGTTGCAGCAAAACCCTCCTGTCCGATCGAGAGAATGACTTTTGTATTATTAGCAACTGTCTTGATACCGAGTAAATTGCTAAGATAATTTTTCACAATAAATCGTGTTTGGCATAGAATCTATGTTTATGCAATGATTTACTCTTACTCAACTAAGTTCTTCAGTTTTGATGTCAGCAGCATAAATCTATCTGTCTTGCAATGGAAAAAATAAATTTTTCTATCTGTAATTTTGACGTAATATATCAGAGAAAAAACTGCATGTTTTCACCATTAAAAGTAAAAATATATGTGATTCTCTATAAATTCATCTGAATGATTCAAAAAAAAAAAAAAAAGTTCTATAAACTACTTACAATTTTATTTTAACCAATGTGTTTTTTGTAAAACTTTTAAATTTTTCACGAAAATATTCTTAATTCAACTACTTTTAATGCAGTTTATAGCAGCTATTCACAATTATTTATTATTATTATTAAACAGCATAATTTAAATATTTTACACTGTTCTTACTTTTTTTTAACTTCAAAAATCCTTATTTCCAAACATAAATCTTTTTTTTTTTTTTTTTTTTTTTTTAAATAAATATATATATATATATATATATATATATATATATATATATGATTACTGGGGCAAAATTTCCTTTTCGTAAATAAAACTTTTAAAAAGTACAACGATCTAAAATTTCTGATTTTTTTTTTCTAACTTTTTATGCATGTTCTATTTTATTTATTTATTTATTTATTTTCAGGAAAGACTTTTTTTTAATATTATAGCATAAAAAAGATTTTGAAAATGGGAAAATTATATCAACTTAAAAATAAACTTTTCATAGAAGTTTAATCATATATTACTAGAACATAAACCTTACCATCTATATTATATATACTCCATACTCTATATTTTTCAAAAAAATACCAGTATAATTAATTTTTATGAGATAAACACATCAATACACACAAAAACTAGTATGTTGTGGCCACCACAAGACTTTCTTCTATATTTACCTATACATATTCAATCAGTAACAATATTAAAAAAAAAAAAAAAAAAAAAAAAAAAAGTACGATTTTTTTTTTCTAAGTTTTTTTTTTTTTTTTTTTTTTTTTTTGGTTAAAAGTGAAAAAAATCGATAACTTTGTTTTAAATTATCACAGATTTATAGTTCAACCATCCGTTTTAAAGGTATTGACGAGACCTTTCGAAAGATACCCATCTTGAAAATTTATCCCCCCCGGGGGGGTACTTCCCCCCCAGGGGGGGGAAGCGATGCCCCCCATGCAGAAATTTTTTTTCCTAGTTACATACTACTATTATCAATAATTCATATTAATTTTACAATCACAAGTTTAAAACAACTCTAATTATGCACATTTATACGAATTTTTGTCCTATGCTGCCATGTTAAAAATTTAGATAAAATGCTATCACAGCGCCACCTGTTGAGCTATTGATCCCCAAACATAATCAGCACCAGTTTATGTCGGGGACCAACTAAATACCAAGTTTGGTTAAATTTCGTTTAAAAAAAAAAAAAAAAAAAAAAAAATTGTGTTATTTTTCTGTTTTTTTTTGTTAAAAGTTAAAAAAATCGATAACTTTGGTTTAAATTATCACAGATTTCTCGTTCAACCATTCGTTTTAAAGGTATTGACGAGATCTTTCGAAAGATACCCATCTTGAAACTTTGCCCCTAGGGCGGGAACTTCCCCCCCCCCGGTGGGGGGGCAACCGATGCCCCCACATGCACAAAAATTTTTTCCAAGTTAACTATTACTATTATCAACGAGACCTTTCGAAAGATACCCATCTTGAAAATTTACTTCCCCGGGGGGGGGAACCGATGCCCCCCCATGCACAAAATTTTTTTCCTAGCTAACTACTACTATTATCAATAATTCATATTAATTTTACAATCACAAGTGTAAAATAACTCTCTTTATGCCCATTTATACGGAATTTTGTCCTATGCTGCCATGTTAAAAATTTGCATAAAATGCGATCACAACGCCACCTATTGAGCGATTGATCCCAAAATCTAATCAGCACCAGTTTATGTCAGGGTGCAACTAAATACCAAGTTTGGTTAAATTTCATTCATTGGTTCGTGAGATACAGCGTCCACAAAAAAATGATACAGACAGACAGACATTTTCTAAAAACTATTAATTCGTGTTCTCCATATCCCAAAACATGTAAATCCATCAAAAAGTGGACTTCGAAAATTTTCGCGAATCCAATACTTTCTCTATATTACATATAGAAGAAAGTAAACTAGTATGTTGTGGCCACCACAAGACTTTCTTCTATATTTACCTATACATATTCAATCAGTAACAATATTAAAAAAAAAAAAAAAGTACGTTTTTTTTTTCAAGTTTTTTTTTTTTTTTTTTGTTAAAAGAGAAAAAAATCGATAACTTTGTTTTAAATTATCACAGATTTATAGTTAAACCATTCGTTTTAAAGGTATTGACGAGACCTTTCGAAAGATACCCATCTTGAAAATTTATCCCCCCCGGGGGGGTACTTCCCCCCCAGGGAAAGAAGCGATGCCCCCCCCATGCAGAAAATTTTTTTCCTAGTTTTATACTACTATTATCAATAATTCATATTAATTTTACAATCACAAGTTTAAAACAACTCTAATTATGCACATTTATACGAATTTTTGTCCTATGCTGCCATGTTAAAAATTTAGATAAAATGCTATCACAGCGCCACCTGTTGAGCTATTGATCCCCAAACATAATCAGCACCAGTTTATGTCGGGGACCAACTAAATACCAAGTTTGGTTAAATTTCGTTAAAAAAAAAAAAAAAAAAAAAAAAAAAAAAATTGTGATATTTTTCTGTTTTTTTTTGTTAAAAGTTAAAAAAATCGATAACTTTGGTTTAAATTATCACAGATTTATCGTTCAACCATTCGTTTTAAAGGTATTGACGAGATCTTTCGAAAGATACCCATCTTGAAACTTTGCCCCCCCGGGTGGGAACTTCCCCCCCCGGTGGGGGGGCAACCGATGCCCCCACATGCACAAAAATTTTTTCCAAGTTAACTATTACTATTATCAACGAGACCTTTCGAAAGATACCCATCTTGAAAATTTACTTCCCCGGGGGGGGATTTTCCCCCCATGCACAAAATTTTTTTCCTAGCTAACTACTACTATTATCAATAATTCATATTAATTTTACAATCACAAGTGTAAAATAACTCTCTTTATGCCCATTTATACGGAATTTTGTCCTATGCTGCCATGTTAAAAATTTGCATAAAATGCGATCACAACGCCACCTATTGAGCGATTGATCCCAAAATCTAATCAGCACCAGTTTATGTCAGGGTGCAACTAAATACCAAGTTTGGTTAAATTTCATTCATTGGTTCGTGAGATACAGCGTCCACAAAAAAATGATACAGACAGACAGACAGACATTTTTTAAAAACTATTAATTCGTGTTCTCCATATCCCAAAACATGTAAATCCATCAAAAAGTGGATTTCGAAAATTTTCGCGAATCCAATACTTTCTCTATATTACATATAGAAGAAAGTAAAAAACACATAGTTTTATAAAAAAAAAAAACCCTTATAGTTCATGTATAGATCAAACATGTAATATTTCTATAGTTCATGTAATACAATGGTAAATCAACACCCTATTTAAAAAAAAAAAAAAAAAAAAAAAAAAAAACATATTCTGGGGCATTAATATATTTAAATTTTAAAAAACAAATGAACTATTCGATTCAAATATTACAAAAGATTTATTAAACGTAACTTACATATGATTAAGCACAGTAAATAAATTCAAGTTACCTTTATATTCTCTGATTAAATTCTGTGGCAAGTTAATCTGCTCTTATCAGGAACTATTTCTCTAATAATTGAGACTTTAAGCAACTTGCATTTACTTCTCCGTTTTCGTAGTTCTGAATAATTTGAACCAAAGTAATTATTTGTCACAAAAATAAATACGTGTAAGTTCAAAAATAATAACTAAGCAAACCTTATACCACTTATTTTTAAATATTTACCTAATTAGTTAGATAAAATATTTGTTACATTAATTATTTGCATTTATGATTAACTTAATTTTAGTGAAAATAAGTTTGTTAATTTAAACATTCGGTAAAATATGTAAATAGTTTTTAACTTTTGTTCAACAAAAATGGTTTTAATTAAACATTTTTTTATCTTTTAAAATGCTATTAATTTTTTTTCTAGCATTTTTACTTTCTTCCATATGTAATATAGAGAAAGTATTAGATTCGCGAAAATTTTCGACCTCCGTTTTTTGATGGATTTACATGTTTTGGGATGTCTAGATTACGAATTAATAGTTTTTAGAAAATGCCTGTATCATTTTTTTGTGGACGCTGTATCTCACGAACCAATGAATGAAATTTAACCAAACTTGGTATTTAGTTGCACCCTGACATAAACTGGTGCTGATTAGATTTTGGGATCAATCGCTCAACAGGTGGCGTTGTGATCGCATTTTATGCAAATTTTTAACATCGCAGCATAGGACAAAATTCCGTATAAATGGGCATAAAGAGAGTTATTTTACACTTGTGATTGTAAAATTAATATGAATTATTGATAATAGTAGTAGTTAACTAGAAAAAAAATTTTGTGCATGTGGGGGCATCGGTTCCCCCCCCCCCCTGGGGGGAAGTACCCCCCCGGGGAAGTAAATTTTCAAGATGGGTATCTTTCGAAAGGTCTCGTTGATAATAGTAATAGTTAACTGGGAAAAAATTTTTGGGCATGTGGGGGCATCGGTTCCCCCCCACCGGGGGGGCAGTACCCACCCGGGGGGGGGCAAAGTTTCAAGATGGGTATCTTTCGAAAGGTCTCGTCAATACCTTTAAAACGAATGGTTGAACCATAAATCTGTGATAATTTAAAACAAAGTTATCGATTTCGCATTTTTTTTTAACGAAATTTAACCAAACTTGGTATTTAGTTGGTCCCCGACATAAACTGGTGCTGATTATGTTTGGGGATCAATAGCTCAACAGGTGGCGCTGTCATAGCATTTTATCTACATTTTTAACATGGCAGCATAGGACAAAAATTCGTATAAATGTGCATAATAAGAGTTGTTTTAAACTTGTGATTGTAAAATTAATATGAATTATTGATAATAGTAGTATGTAACTAGGAAAAAAATTTTCTGCATGGGGGGGCATCGCTTCCCCCCCCCCCTTAGGGGGAAAATACCCCCCCAGGGGGGGGGTAAATTTTCACAATGGGTATCTTTCGAAAGATCAGTTTGATAATAGTAGTAGTTAACTAGGAAAAAATTTTTGTGCATGTGGGGGCATTGGTTCGGGGGGGAAAGTTCCCACCCGGGGGGGCAAAGTTTCAAGATGGGTATCTTTCGAAAGGTCTCGTCAATACCTTTAAAACGAATGGTTTAACCATAAATCTGTGATAATTTAAAACAAAGTTATCGATTTTTTTTACTTTTAACAAAACAAAACTTAGAAAAAAAATCGCAATTTTTATTTTTATTCATTTATTTTTTTTTTTTAACGAAATTTAACCAAACTTGGTATTTAGTTGGTCCCCGACATTAACTGGTGCTGATTATGTTTGGGGATCAATAGCTCAACAGGTGGCGCTGTGATAGCATTTTATCTAAATTTTTAACATGGCAGCATAGGACAAAAATTCGTATAAATGTGCATAATAAGAGTTGTTTTAAACTTGTGATTGTAAAATTAATATTATAGGGGCGGAACTCAGAAAATAGGCTAATTTTAGTGAAACATTATTTATTATTTACATTTAAAGTTACACACTAAATATACAGCACATAAAGTTACTATTTACAGGGGTAAGTTAAAGGGGTAAGTTGAAATTGTAGAAATAATGAGTCCGACACCCTACAATATCTGTTACTTTGTGATCGGGGGCCATTTCGGCTAACAGCGACCACACGTTTCAAGCACTTCCTTCTCTGGAAGCCTAGGGGTCTCTGAATGTTCTCTTCTTGGCAGTGTTGCCAAACGGGTCGCTAGGGGGCGCTGAGGTTACGTAGCATAGGCGCGCTACAATCTCCCCCTCTGGCTCTGACGACGACTCGGCGAGGAGCCAGGAAGTTGTTTTCTTGGTCTACCTCTTTTTCTTATGGGTACCATAGGAGAATTAGTACATGTTATATTTTGAAATGGAGTTAGAGCTGACACATGGTAGGCTCCTAGAGGTTCATTTGGCTCCTCAGAGGTGGCTATTTCGAAGCTATTTGGTGATTTTTGTGATCTTATAATATAAGGTCCATCTTGTCGTGGCATGAACTTTGCTGTCTTAGCTTGGTTGGCGTTGCTTAATGGGTGAAGTTTTACCCAGACCAAATCACCTGGTTTGTATTTTGGACTTTTTCTACGTGATTTATCAGCATACTCTTTTCGACGATCTTGATTTTTCTCAATGTTTTCTTTAATTTGTGACATATATTTTTCAAAACGTTTCAAATAAGGTGTGATTTCTGGTACAAAATTGTCGTTTTGAATTACAGAACGAAAATCAGTAGTGACGTCATCTACTGTTCTGAGTTCTCTAGCAAAACTTAGGTATGCTGGTGTGTGACCTGTAGTTTCACATTTTGCAGTGTTCATTGAAAATCGAATAGCTGGTAACTGTTCAGCCCAGGAAGAATGATTGTTACCAACCATCATTGCTAAACGAGGTTTTAAGTCTCTGTTTTTTCTTTCAACAGGATTCGCTTGTGGGTGGTACACAGGAATAAGACTTTGACTGATATTTAAAACATAGCATAACTGTTGCATGACTGCACTAACAAACTGAGGACCATTGTCACTTACTAGACGACGAGGCAACCCATATCTTAGGAATACTTCATTTAGAAGGGTTAAGGCACATTCTTTTGCAGTCGCTTGTTTTAATGGGAATAACTCTACCCATTTTGTAGTACAGTCTTCAACTATGAAGATCCACTTCATACCTTCACTTGTTTTTGGTAAGGGTCCGAAGAGATCAATTGCAATAGATTCAAAACGTTGAGCTGGAATAGGTGTTCGCAGCAAACCAGCAGGTTTCTGGTTGGAGGCTTTATATCTGATGCACTCTGCACAACTCTTTACATAATCAGTGATGTATTTTCTCATACCAGTCCAATAATATCTTGAGGATATTCTGGAAAAAGTTCCATTAGCTCCATAATGTGCAGCTGTGGGGGCATCATGATGCAACTTGAGTACCATTTCTCTTTCATGGGAAGGAACGACTAACTGGGCTTCCTCCATTTCAGAGTGTGGAGAATAGCGGTAAAGTACACCTTGGTTCATGACGTAACCTCGTTCCGTCTAATTTGCGAAATCTACTCCTTGGTTGACATCTTCAAAACAATCTATAATTTTCTTCAGTTCTGGATCTTTTAGCTGTTCTGACCTGAGGTCACTCGCAGTTCTTGTTGGGACATCAAGAACGATGGTCTGTAAGTCGCAAGAAGTTTCTTCTTCACAGGTTGGGCGAGAAAGCATGTCGGCAATGACATTTGCTTTTCCAGGGACGTATTGCACTTTCAGGTTGAAAGACTGTATTTCCAATGCCCATCGAGCAAGTCGGCCTGTTGGAGATTTGAGAGTGAGCAGCCATCTCAAAGGTTGGTGGTCGGATGCCACAGTTATTTCAGAGTTTTCTATGTAGCCTCGGAATTTCTTCAGGGCCCAAACAACAGCAAGGGCTTCTCTTTCCGTTGTAGAGTAGTTGCGTTCAGCTTGGGTAAGCAAACGACTAGCATATTCTATAGGATGTTCCTCTGAATCGTTTCCTTGTAGTAGGACAGCTCCAATAGCATACTGACTTGCATCTGTACGAATGATATATGGTTTTGTACCATCAGCCTGTTTTAACACTGGGGGAGTGATGAGGCAGTTCTTTAATAATTCAAATGCTTTTTGCTGGTTATATCCCCAATTCCATGGGACTTTCTTTTTTGTGAGGTCACTACATGGTCTTGACACATCAGCAAAATTTTGAATATATCTTCTAAACCATGAACATGTCTGGAGGAAAGACTGGACTTCTTTCACATTCTTGGGAGGCGGAATTTTCTGGATAGAAGAAACCTTTTCTGGATCAACTTCAATACCATTTTGTGTGATCCAAAATCCCAAATATTTCACTTTAGGAGATACAAAGTGACACTTTTCTCTGTTTGCTGTAAGTTTAGAAAGTATGAGTCTCTCAAAAATTGCTTGTAGATCTGAGAGGTGCTTTTCAAATGATTCAGACAACACGATGATATCATCAAGATACGTTAGGGTAAGTATATCTTCAAGACCATTGCGGAAACGGTCAATTAAACGCTGGAAAGTTGCTGGTGCATTCTTGAGACCGAATGGCATCCGAAGGAAGCGGTATGTTCCAAAAGGGCAAACAAAGGCTGTTTTGTCTTGGTCTTCAGGGTGGACCTTTACTTGATGATAACCTGCACGAAGATCGATAGTTGACATGTATGAAGTTTGTTTTGCTTCATGGAGTAAGTCATCCATTCGGGGCAATGGATAAGTATCTGCAACTGTAATGTTGTTTAATTTTCTGTAATCAATACAAAGTCGAAAACTTCCATTGGGCTTAGGGATTAACACGACTGGAGATGCATAAGGTGATTTACATTCTTCTATGATATTTTCCTTTAACAGTTTATCTATTTCCTGTCGTAAAATTTCTTTCTTTTTAGGATTCATGCGATATGGTGGCGTTGATACTGGGAAGTGGTTTCCAGTTTTTGTTCGATGTTCTATAAATGGGGTAGGTTCTCCCCCTGGTTGAAAGCATTTTTCATATTTTTGGAGAAGGGAATTCAATTGTGACTGTTGTTGGAATGTCAAATGCTGACCCTCATCTTCACGAAGTCCACATGAATATGACTCATCAGCATGTACTGCCAATAGACTATTGATGTTAGGTGGTACTTCAATAAAATTAAATTTTTCCTGAGGATTGTCATCAAAAAACCACAGACGTTTCTGGAGATTTAGAACTACTCCTGCTTTACTTAGAAAATCCACACCAAGAAGTGTACGGTTATTTCTGGCATGTTTGAGGACTAAGAGTTCAATTGGAACAACTTTTCCTTGAATTTTTATGTCAACAAAAGTTGTGAGGATTTCTGTAGGTTGACTGCGGCCATCAGCAAGCGTCATTTTCAGGACTTTATCTTCAAATGTATAGCCATTTTCTTGGAGAAGGCGATATAATTTTTCACCAGCCACAGAGTGTGTAGCACCAGTATCAGCACACACTGCTGCTCTTTGGTTACAGATGGACACTTCTAATAAACTATTTGGGTGATCCTCTGTTGAGAAACTGTAAAAGTTCAAATTGTTGGAACTGGATGTCATGGCATCAGCTTTAGGCATGGATGGATTACAGGAACGGCATTTTGATTTAATTACATTAGGAGCTCCACAACCATAACAGGATACAGGGTTTGTTCTACCTCGTGAAGTGTCAGAATTTTTATCTTGAGCTCTGTCATTGTGAATGGGATCCCGCCTACTTTGACTGGGGACCCCGGAATCCCACCTACTTTGATTGGGGACCCCGGAATCCCACCTACTTTGATTGGGGACTCCTGACAGAGGGTATTGATGAAAATCATAATTTTGGGAATAAATTTTCTTTCGAGTGTAGTTGTGTTTCTGTTCTGTCTGTTTTGGATAAAACTTTTTAGTTGCATCAGTGCTTGTCATCTTGATTTCTTTCTTAGGTAGACGAAGGTAAGCATCAAGCTTTTCCACAAGTTGTCCAGGAGTTACCCATTCATTCCAAATATCTAAAAAATGTTCCTTGACATCTGGAGGGACTCGTTTCTTCAGTTGGTCAACTAAGATTAAATCTTTTAATGCTTGGAAATCATTAATGTTGAGCTCAGTGATCCATCCGTCAAAATAACTCTGTAGTTCAAAATGATAATCTTTCCATGTTTTTTCAGGCGATTTTCTATGCGTGGCGAAAAGATTTCGATATTTATCACCACTTAATTTAAATCTTTTTAAAAGTATGCATTTAACATGGTCAAAATCTTGGGCTTTTTCCTCAGGTTCTCTTGCGATAAGCTGGGCAACATCACTAGGAAGAACTCCAAGTAGGTAAGCTACCCAGTTTGTTTTCTCAATTTTCAAAAATTTTACTTGTCTTTGAAACAAGTTTATGAAAAGAGAGAAATCGTCTTCCTTGGGGTTGAAGTTTGGAAGTAATTTCTTGAACTGGAAAAGTTGGGTGGGACATGGCATAGGCTGAGCCTCAGCAGGTGCTGGTGTAATTTTATTTGCTTCTATCTGGAGTCTAAGTTTTTCCAGTTCGAACTCTTTTTGTTGTTCGAGTTCATCTTTTTCACGTGCTAATTTTTCTTCTAATTCAGCCTTGTCACGAGCATGCTTTATCTGCTCTTCATTTTGTCTGCGTTCTTCGATGATATTGGAAAGGCAATTTTGAACGAAGACTTCGTCGTAGTTGGCACATTTAATAATTAAATCTTTTATTTCATATAATTTTGCATCAGAAGTCACTGCAATGCCGATTTCCTGGCACAATGTGAGAAGATCTGTTTTTCGACCTTTGCCTAGGAAAGCCATTTTTGTTTGCTTTCGAAAATTTTGTTTAAAAAAAAAAAATAATAATAATAACTAAATATTTATGTCAGAGTTCAGTTAAAGTTTTAGAATAATAAAATTTTTAGAATTAATGAATCAAAAGTAAATAGTATATCTTTATTATACTTGAACAATTGTAATTAAAAAGAAAGAAAAAATTAGTTGATTAAAAAAAATTCCTTTTAATTCAGTTATTTATTTTAACGTTAATGAACTCTGAAAATAGTTTATTTTAAAAAAAATAATAATAATAACCAAATGTAATTATAAAATCTATAAAATAGAACAGATAATTTTAAAATTTAATCTTTCCATTTTACCAAATGTCATTAAAGGGTTAAATGATTTATTGAAAAAAGTAAGCAAAGCAAATTTTGCATAAAACAAAATTAAACAAATATATATTTGTAAATACTGCTGATATAAGGAAAAAAAAAATTCTATCCGTAAATAACAATTTACTATTATATGTGAAACAGAAAACAACCAATTAAAATTAAATATTTCCTTTAACTGGATGTTTATATAAATATGCCAATGCTTTTAAATAAATAAAATAAAATAAACTAATGGCACATGAATTTATTCATCAAATAAAATAAATCAGCATTATGTTTCAAATAAAAGAAGAGAAGAAAAAAAAAAAGAGTTGGCTTGCTTAAAGCACACACATTCCAAGTAATTATAATATAAAAAGTAACTTATTAATATATATATATATCTTTTTCTCCATTTATTTTATTAAACACTCATTTTCTGTAGACAAGTAATAAAATAATAAACAAAACAAATAAATGACTCTTTCACTTTATACTCGAAAACAAAAGTAAATAAAAAAAAATCTGCAAAGCAATTGATAAAAGAAAGAAAAAAAAATAAATCTCTTTCAAGCAATTTTATCAAAATGAGTCACACATCTATATAATTATCCTTTTCTTCCAACTAATCGCCAGAAGGAAAAAAAAAAAAATATATATATATCAGTTTAAAAGATTGTGTCAGAATAAAATTTTTGTTTTGGTTTAGAATAGACACAATAAGAGAAAGAATGCAATTAAATGTTAAAACATATAGTTTATTCGAATAAAGTAAAATATCTTACCTCGTTAAATAACAAGCATCCGAAAGTTAAGTCTGCCCTTACTTTATATTATTATACTAGATTACTGGAATTCTCAATACCGAAGTAATTATAATTAAAACCATAACTTTGAAATTCTCTTAATATTGAAAGAAAAAAAAAATATTCCATAATAGTATATAAATAAATAAACCTGATTCTTAATACATAGGGTAATGTATTACTTTTACTATCAAAATATTGGTATCTAAAACCAAAGTTGTTCTCAAATGAAAAAAATTGTGCACAGAATCTGTTCTCAGATGAATAAAAATGTGCACATTATTCCTAAATGAATAGATAAAAATTTTATTTTTTATTATAGCAATACGAAATCGAAATAATTTATAAAGTATAAAATTACGTTTAAAGTATAAAAGTATTAAAGGATAAAATTACGTTCAAACAAAAAAAGTTACGTTTTCAAAATTACTGAATGACAGAATTTTCAGAACAAGAAAAACAATAACGTATTAACACAAAACGGAAAGTGAAATGCACTTACCTGTATTATCCTGTGGGTGTCCAGCGGATGCGGACTTTACCTGACTCAGTCCAGTGGATGAGGACTCTTTATCTTTCTCCAGCGGATGCGGATTTTATGTGTGTCCAGCGGGTGCAGACTCGAAGGAATTTATTTAAAAAAAAAAATTCACGACGGAAAATTTTCATGTGGGCGCCAATTTTGTAAGAATGGCCCCATAGAACTATAATAGAACGTTTAACGGAAAATCCATGACGCATTTTTTCGTTGGGCGCCAATTTATAGGGGCGGAACTCAGAAAATAGGCTAATTTTAGTGAAACATTATTTATTATTTACATTTAAAGTTACACACTAAATATACAGCACATAAAGTTACTATTTACAGGGGTAAGTTGAAATTGTAGAAATAATGAGTCCGACACCCTACAATACCTGTTACTTTGTGATCGGGGGCCATTTCAGCTAACAGCGACCACACGTTTCAAGCACTTCCTTCTCTGGAAGCCTAGGGGTCTCTGAATGTTCTCTTCTTGGCAGTGTTGCCAAACGGGTCGCTAGGGGGCGCTGAGGTTACGTAGCATAGGCGCGCTACAATATGAATTATTGATAATAGTAGTATGTAACTAGGAAAAAAATTTTCTGCATGGGGGGGCATCGCTTCCCCCCCTCGGGGGGAAGTACCCCCCCGGGGGGGATAAATTTTCAAGATGGGTATCTTTCGAAAGGTCTCGTCAATACCTTTAAAACGAATGGTTGGACTATAAATCTGTGATAATTTAAAACAAAGTTATCGATTTTTTTTACTTTTAACAAAAAAAAAAAAAAAAAAAAAAAACTTAGAAAAAAAAATCGTACTTTTTTTTTTTTTTTTTTATTGTTACTGATTGAATATGTATAGGAAAATATAGAAGAAAGTCTTGTGGTGGCCACAACATACTAGTTTACTTTCTCTTACCCATAAGGTAGAGAAAGTATTGTTTTTGGGTCACATTTTCGAACGCGAGATTTTGTTATATTTACACGTTTTGAGGTCCCCTGAATACGAAAATCGTGTTTTTAGCAAATGGTCTGTGTGTCTGTGTGTGTGTCTGTCTGTTATCAGATTATCTCAAAAACAAATTATGGCAGAAAGTTCAAACTTGGTATTCTAAATGTGTATCATATAGGGATGCTACAGTAAGCTTTTCGTTAAGATCAAGCAAATGGTTCGTGTACAGGGACAATCAAGATAATTCTAATACATTACGTCTATGGGGGAAATTGCAGGTAAGTAGAGTTTAACGTCTATAGACTGCACTAAACCAAATGAAACGAATATATATATTTTTTATAATAGAGATAGTCAACTGGGAAAACAAATTGTGTATGTAGGAGCTTCGCCTCCCCAACTGGGTGGGGGGGGGGGAAGAGTCCCCCGTCGAGGGGAGTAAATTTTCATGATGGGTATCTTTCAAAAGAGCTCGCCAATACCTTTAAAACGAATGGTTGAACCATCGATCTGCGATAATTCAAAACAAAGTTATCGATTTTTTTTTTAACTTTTAACGAAAAAAAAAAGCTTATACCTCTACTGATTTGTGTACAGGGACCCCCTAAAATATTTCAAAGCATTGCGTTCTATGACAGGCATTTCTATAAACCCTATTTTCATACCCTTACTGTACAAAAATCTTAATGAAATTGAAACATGTTATACAAGTTCACTATCGGATGTTCCCTGTTGAATATGGAGTTTACACCTCTACTAATTTGTGTACAGGGACCCCCTAAAATATTTCAAAGCATTGTGTTCTATGAGAGGCATTTCTATAAACCATATTTCCATACCTTTACTGTACACAAATCTTAATGAAATTGAAATATGTTATACAAGTTTACTATCGGATGTTTCCTGTATAAAATGGAGTAAATACCACCACTGGGGGGGGGGAAGTCCAC
Organism: Salticus scenicus; assembly: GCA_963930645.1. NCBI lineage: Eukaryota > Metazoa > Arthropoda > Arachnida > Araneae > Salticidae > Salticus > Salticus scenicus. Next base: position 338,245,056 of record OZ005650.1, on the reverse strand, counting down.
CCTCGAGGGGAGTAAATTTTCATGATGGGTATCTTTCAAAAGAGCTCGCCAATACCTTTAAAACGAATGGCTGAACCATCGATTTGCGATAATTTAAAACAAAGTTATCGATTTTTTTCACTTTTAACAGAAAAAAAAAAAAAAAAAAACCTTAGAAAAATCTTTTTTTTTTTTTTTTTTTATTTTTTTACTTTCTTCTATATGTAATATAGAGAAAGTATTGGATTCGCGAAAATTTTCGAAGTCCACTTTTTGATGGATTTACATGTTTTGGGATATGGAGAACACGAATTAATAGTTTTTAGAAAATGTCTGTCTGTCTGTCTGTCTCTCTGTCTGTATCATTTTTTTGTGGACGCTGTATCTCACGAACCAATGAATGAAATTTAACCAAACTTGGTATTTAGTTGCACCCTGACATAAACTGGTGCTGATTAGATTTTGGGATCAATCGCTCAATAGGTGGCGTTGTGATCGCATTTTATGCAAATTTTTAACATGGCAGCATAGGACAAAATTCCGTATAAATGGGCATAAAGAGAGTTATTTTACACTTGTGATTGTAAAATTAATATGAATTATTGATAATAGTAGTAGTTAGCTAGGAAAAAAATTTTGTGCATGGGGGGGCATCGCTTCCCCCCCCCGGGGGGGAAAATCCCCCCCCGGGGAAGTAAATTTTCAAGATGGGTATCTTTCGAAAGGTCTCGTTGATAATAGTAATAGTTAACTGGGAAAAATTTTTTGTGCATGTGGGGGCATCGGTTCCCCCCCCACCGGGGGGGGAAGTTCCCGCCCGGGGGGGCAAAGTTTCAAGATGGGTATCTTTCGAAAGATCTCGTCAATACCTTTAAAACGAATGGTTGAACGATAAATCTGTGATAATTTAAACCAAAGTTATCGATTTTTTTTACTTTTAACAAAAAAAAAACTTAGAAAAATATCGCAATTTTTTTTTTTAACGAAATTTAACCAAACTTGGTATTTAGTTGGTCCCCGACATAAAATGGTGCTGATTATGTTTGGGGATCAATAGCTCAACAGGTGGCGCTGTGATAGCATTTTATCTAAATTTTTAACATGGCAGCATAGGACAAAAAAACGTATAAATGTGCATAATTAGAGTTGTTTTAAATTTGTGATTGTAAAATTAATATGAATTATTGATAATAGTAGTATGTAACTAGGAAAAAAATTTTCTGCATGGGGGGGCATCGCTTCCCCCCCTAGGGGGAAATACCCCCCCCAGGGGGGGTTAATTTTCACATTGGGTATCTTTCGAAAGATCAGGTTGATAATAGTAGTAGTTAACTAGGAAAAAATTTTTGTGCATGTGGGGGCATCGGTTCCCCCCCACCGGGGGGGGGGAAGTTCCCACCCGGGGAGGCAAAGTTTCAAGATGGGTATCTTTCGAGAGATCTCGTCAATACCTTTAAAACGAATGGTTGAACGATAAATCTGTGATAATTTAAACCAAAGTTATCGATTTTTTTTACTTTTAAAAATATCGCAATTTTTTTTTTTTTTAACGAAATTTAACCAAACTTGGTATTTAGTTGGTCCCTGACATAAACTGGTGCTGATTATGTTTGGGGATCAATAGCTCAACAGGTGGCGCTGTGATAGAATTTTATCTAAATTTTTAACATGGCAGCATAGGACAAAAATTCGTATAAATGTGCATAATTAGAGTTGTTTTAAACTTGTGATTGTAAAATTAATATGAATTATTGATAATAGTAGTGTGTAACTAGGAAAAAAAATTTCTGCATGGGGGGGCATCGCTTCCCCCCCTGGGGTGGGAAGTACCCCCCCGGGGGGGATAAATTTTCAAGATGGGTATCTTTCGAAAGGTCTCGTCAATACCTTTAAAACGAATGGTTGAACTATAAATCTGTGATAATTTAAAACAAAGTTATCGATTTTTTTCACTTTTAACAAAAAAAAAAAAAAAAAAATTAGAAAAAAAAAAAATCGTACTTTTTTTTTTTTTTTTTTTTTTTTTTTAAATATTGTTACTGATTGAATATGTATAGGTAAATATAGAAGAAAGTCTTGTGGTGGCCACAACATACTAGTTTTTTATTGAGAATAAAATGGACTTTTTTGGATATTTAGTGTCATACTACTTCTCTAATATGGAAATCGTCTGCATTATTATAAAAGATAATTTTTTTAAATAATAATTTTAATAAATTATTTTTAAGAAATAGAATTATTTTTTAATAACCGAATTAAATTCTATATAAATGTAGGTGCGTTAATGAAACGGGGGTTTGAGGGGGGCTACCGCCCCCCTCACACAGAATTAATTATCATACAAAACTCTTCCGAAGCCTAATTTGAATTGTTTAACATAGGTTTACATAATATCGTTATCTTACCTCTTAATCTCCAACCTATATTTATAGTATTAAAGTTCAGGGTAAGAGAAAGTCGTGTGAGTGACACACCAGATTATTTTTTTTCTTTTTTTTTCAACATTCCGTTATTTTTATTTATTTATTTATTTATTTATTTTTTGTAGAATGCTTTGAAACTGATATAAGTTATTCAAGGTAGCTATGGCACGTTTTCTATTAAAAATGATATAAATAACGCAAATCTCCGGCAAAATAATAATAATAACAATACAAAAGCATAAAATTCTAACGGAATAATTATCTTATTTTCATTTTGTGTCCATTTCAAATTATGGATATTAATTTTTATTAAATTTTTTATTGTAGTATAGTGTTGTAATTATGACGTCCCAACCTAAAACAGAGAATCTGAAACCTGTATTGCATTTGCTGTAAAATTAAAGCTATTATAATGAAAGCTATTATAATTCGTATTCATTATTATTATTATTAATTTAGAAAAAGTCTAGGTGGAATGGATTCTGTGAGAATCTTTTTAAGGGGTCCTAATCCATATTAACGTGTGTTTTGGAGAAAACGATGGAAAACTCCTAGTGCTAGGCTGACGAGTGCTGCCTTGAATCGAACCAAACACTTCTCATAGTTTAGAGAGTAAAATCTTTTGGTTAGTGGTAGGGTTGCTATTCAAGAAAATGTGTTAATTATATTAGTAATTCAATGAAAATCGAATAAGCGATTTTTTTCGTTGTATATTTATACTGTGCTTCGAATGGGATATTCGCAGTATGCTGTTATGTCGTATGTATAAATCGTTGTCACAAAAGTTGCGCCAAATGGGTGCAAGTTTATGCAGATCCCGGAAAAAGGGGCACCTGGGGAAAAAAAGGGCACTTTTTCGACTCGCAAATTAAGAAAATTTCCCTTTTTTCCGGATCGCGGAAAAAAAGATACCAGAAGAAAGGGCACTTTTCTTAATTGTTTCTTGTAAAATACTTCTAAATACGAACAATAGCAAAAAATTTTTGTTTTTACGAGGGGAAGGGGGGGGGGGGAGAGACAGATTTAACAACAAAAAAAAAAAATTCTGTTTCAGAACCCATGCATCATTCATAATTTATAAATCATTTTCCCCATTACTATGACATTTATATATATTGTAAAGAAAAATAGAGTCAGAGGTTGATTTTTATATAAAAGGAAGTTACTAAAATAAATTAAAAATATGCATTGATAAAGAAAGATTTTCCAGCATTTTTGTGCTAAAAGAATTAGCTATCGTGGGTAAAATTGATAAAATATTTTTGATTTGATTTGACAAATTTGATTTTGTTTGTTATATCAGTGTCAAACAGCAGACAAACCAACCCATCATAGAGACATAGACGGTAGAAGTCTGATTTGAAGTTTTTTCTTTAATATCATAAAGATTTTTTTTTTTTTTTTTTTTTTTTTTTTTTTTAATTTAACTAATTTTATGACTTTAAAAAATTGTAAATTGCAATGTCTGGACATAACTTTAAAATAATAATAATTTGTTAAAAATAATTAAATAAAGGAATGAAAAATAAAACTATGGGTTAGGAAATATATAATAGTGCCGTTGGAGCGATGAAATTGTGAAGTTTGGAAGAGCAGAATTTAGAATTGCAGAAAACAGGGCAGTTTAGAATCACCTAGGAGGGGACCTCTGCATAGGATTGATTTTACTTAAAGTTGCAAGTAGAAAATTATTGAAATTATTAATTTTGTTATCCTGAATGTTTTATAATTTATTGCTTTTCCTTTCTGCAGAGATGTAAATTATTTTAGGAAATAATAAGGGCGGTGGGGGATGAGGTTCTAAACTAAAAGCCTTGTAAATATTCCAACTTCACGGGTGTTATTTATCATAGATCCACAGTTAAAATATCAGGAAATGAACGTATTATTTTAATTTTTAACGTTTTCTTAATTAAAGTATTTGCAGCTCTGCGTGTGTCGGATTATATTCCATCAAAATTCGAAAATTACATTAAAGTTAGACCCAAAAATAAATAAATAAATAAATAAAATTTTTCCTTGAACTGTAATTCTACTTAATTAAATCTTAAAACTGTTTAGACTCAAGACTAAAATTTTAAGGGAGGAACAGGAAAATGTCATATTGTAATAAAATAATGAAAGAAAATTATATTGAATATTTACTGAAAATTTTTAAAAAGGTTTTCATTATATATATATATATATATATATATATATATATATTGCATATTAAGTTTTAAGATCAATAGCATAAGATAATAAAAATAATGTACTTAAAAAAAATCTAAAATTGCGGAACATTTTTAGAACATATGGAACAGTTTTATTTCACATGTATTTCTTTGTAAGAGGGATACTCTCCTCCTCCATCAAACCCACTTATTTATAATGCATAATTGTAAAAATAAACAAATGAATAATAATCAAGGCTGTTACTAATTCGACTTCAAACTTGACAATCTTGCTCAAAATTTTAAGTGGCAACCTAATACGAATTTCAAAATACCACTTTTGAATTTCCTGCAGTTATCTGTTTTTATGTTATTCTGATAACAGATATATATACAGATCAACCGCTAAATAATGGACTTTTATAATCAGGGAACCTCAAAATGTGATATTATGAAAAAAAAAAAAAAAAAAAAAAAAAACTAGAGTTGAGAATAAAACTACTAAAAGTAATTCGTTTACATACAGTATGGATATGAAAAATTAATTTTGCTTCGTGAGCAAGTGTTCGTCGGCATAATAAAATATAGCAAAGCACTTCCATCAATTATATTCAATACAAAAGAGCGTTTAGCTTAATTTTGGGTAGCTCTGCATATTGTCGATAAACAATGTTGTGTATTTAAATTTATTCTTACTTGAAAAACTTCTAACACAAAATTAGTTATAATTCCAGCAATTTCCAAGTATAACCTCAATATATCCAAATACTTTGTAGTCCAGTCAAAATAGGAAAAATAGAAGAAAAAAATCGTGTAGTTTTGAAATTTTACATACTCATAGCCGAGAGGGTCCTGAACAACATACTAAAAGTCCCCGCCCGTGGGGGGTGAGCGGAGGGCAGGGGGGGGGCATTTAACGGGGGCACTTTTCAGTTTTTATTAAATATCTTGAAAACTATCGCATTTAGAGAAAAAATGTCAATTACAAAATTAATCTACGTAAACATTCCTACAAAAATGTATATTACATTTTGTTTGTACGATTATTAGTTTAGAAGATATAGGGAGATGAAATAACACATTTACTTGAAAAATTCTTTTTTGCAATAGTAAGATCAACTAAAATGTGCAATTAAAAGGGTTCTTGTCAAATATTTTCTAATGTAAAAAACAAATATATACATAGGGAATATGCAAGGATAATACAGAATGTTTTGTAAGTTTTAAATAATTTTAAGGCTAGTAGGCGCAAGTGGCGGTTTGAGTAAAAATCTGGATAAGTCCAGTCAAAATAGGAAAAATAGAAAAAAAAAAAAATCGTGTAGTTTTGAAATTTTGCACACTCATAGCCGAGAGGGTCCTGAACAGCATACTAAAAGTCCCCGCCCGTGGAGGGTGAGCGGGGGCAGGGGGGATTTAAGGGGGGCAATTTTCAGTTTTTATTACATATCTTAAAAACTATCGCATTTAGATAAAAAATGTCGTTTACAAAATTAATCTACGCAAAATTTCCTACAAAAATGTATATTACATTTTGTTTGTACGATCATTCGTTTAGAAGATACAGGGAGATGAAATAACACATTTACTTGAAAAATTCTTTTTTGCAATAGTAAGATCAACTAAAGTGTGCAGAACAATCATTTTTTTACCTCTAAAAATTTCATCTTTTCCATCTTTTCGTGAAATGCTCGCTTTTACTAATCCCTCTATTCATTTTCTCATTTATGTTGCATACTTCATTCACTATATCATTTTCACATATTAAACATTTTTCTGCCATATCGATACACTAGGTAATCGCAAAAAAATCAGAAGAAACATTAAATACACACTAAACGTAAGAGAAATGAAATAAGAATATGTAACAAACGTTCTCACAATTCATAGAGCACACACATTACAAAGCGATGGGGTATCCTTATCAAAACCTGTCCATTACTCTTCGTTTAACCTTTACATTTGAAATATAAGTATTGCATTTTACACATTAGTTACATCTTCCACATGTTTTTTCAGACTTTAACGATAAAAATTCGGAGAATTTGCCCCATTCTATTGCAGTACTAGCGAAAAGCCTTTGTTTCGCTTCCCCATGCAATCCTTTGTGAAAGCCGTTGCTTTGTATTTTACGGATATCTTACAGAAAAGTGGAATTTTTCGATTTGTATATTTTGACTTCCACTCTTTAAACTTGGTGCATTGCGCGCACACACACATACAAATATTTATATACAAATATTTATTTGTATGAGTAAAAAATATTTAATCTGAACCTTTTTAATTACGAAATATAGTTTTTATTACTATTGCAAATAACATAAAAAATTAAATAAAAAACATAGAATAGGGTTGGGGACTTTTAGTATGTTGTTCAGTAAACTTAACCTTATAACTGTGCTCAATTTCAAAGCTACACGATATTTTTTAATGTTGATCGATTTTGGGTCTTCGTTATCTGGATTTTTACTCAAACCACCACTTACGCCTACTAGCTTTAAAATTATTTAAAACGTACAAAACATGCTGTATTATCCTTGTATATTCCCTATGTATACATTTGTTTTTTACATTAGAAATATTTGACAAGAACCCTTTTAATTGCACACTTTAGTTGATTTTACTATTGCAAAAAAGAATTTTTCAAGAAAATGTGTTATTTCATCTCCCTATATCTTCTAAACTAATGATCGTACAAACAAACTGTAGTGTACATTTTTGTAGGAAATTTTACGTAGATTAATTTTGTAATTGACATTTTGTCTCTAAATGCGATAGTTTTCAAGATATTTAATAAAAACTGAAAAGTGTCCCCCTTAAATGCCCCCCCTGCCCCCCGCTCACCCCCCACGGGCGGGGACTTTTAGTATGTTGTTCAGGACCCTCTCGGCTATGAGTATGTAAAATTTCAAAACTACACGATTTTTTTCCTCTATTCGTCAAATTTTGGCCTTCGTTGCCTGGACTATTGGAGCTCTGTAAACGAATGATGAATGATTTCCATACCACAATCTACACAAAACATGCTTTTATGCATTTAAAAAAATTGTTACTCACTTTTGTTTAATCAGCCTATTGATGTTAAATTGTACTTATCAGAACATAATTTATTTGAAATTTGAACCCCATAAACATCATGTATTTGAATTCTCTTGGATATTCCTGTACGTGAACCATTTGCTTTGTCTCAAGGAAAAAATTTAGTGTAGCATATTTATATGAAACCCATTTAAAATACCAAGTTTGGACTTTCTGCTATTATTTGTTCTTGATATATGCTGATAACAGACAGATACGCACACAAACCAACCGCTAAAACATTTTCCAATTCAGAGGATTTCAAAACGTATAATTATATAATAAAGAAAAAAAAAAAATCAATTTCGAAAATTTGACCCAAAAACAATACTTTCTTTACCCTGTGTATACGTGAAAGAAAGTAAATAGTTAGAATTAAAAAAAAACTTTTGAGTAAACATATTTCCTATTAAAACTTAAAAAAAAAAAAAAAAAAAAAAAAATCAACCACTATTTTTTAAAACACACTACCGTGGGTTTGAATCTTTGACAAGAGAGAGAGCTATTTTATGTACTGTCTGAAACTATATATGTAGTATAAATAATTCAATAAACATTTTTTTATAATATTCATATATTTTATGCATGTATTTATAATAAAAAAAATATTTTCTTCTGTTCCGAAACATTTTGTGTAAAGAATTTTCTTTTATTCATTTAATAAGATTAAATTTCTTGACATTAGAATTTAAATCTTAAATATATTTATTTTAGTGATTTACGTTTCACAAAATATTTCACTGAGCGATGCGATAGTTTGTATATTTTTTTAGCGGCGTTCTTGTAGATAATTGAATACAGGTGGGAAACTGTCTCTTATCACCTCTGTCACCCCACAGCTAGGAGAGGAAGTGTCAAAATAATTAAGGTAGTCAAGAAGATAATTTTTCAACTAATAGGGGAATTCTATTATTCATTGATTGGAGCTCTTGGCTGTCAGTTTTTAAAGTTAGGCCAACCCCAATTTTTTCTTTGAACCTGGGCGGCCATGTTGAATAGAAATCTTCATTTCCGGATGCACGCCCTTAATATCTTTTTAGTTACCATGTGGCTTGTGGATTATTCTAGGTCTAGAGGGAGGGGAAGTAAATCAACACTCTTTTTATTTTGCTTCATTTTATTTCTCATGTTAATTTTAAATTTATTATTAAAAAATAGCTTATCTAATTTTAATCTCTTATAGATTAATTAAGTATGCTTTCAAGATATTCGCGCAAGCTCAAGCGGAGGAAAATCCTGACAAAGCATTAATATATATAAGAAAATTTACAAAGCTGGTTGAACTATTTCAAAAACGACAGAGTTTTAAAAAAGTAGGGGTAAGTGTTATATTGCATAATCTATAACTACTTTGTTAGTATTTTTTATTGCATTTCAGAACTAGTATGTTGTGGCCACCACAAGACTTTCTTCTATATTTTCCTATACATATTCAATCAGTAACAATCAAAAAAAAAAAAAAAAAAAAAAAAAAAGATTTTTTTTTTTATATATATTTTTTTTTTGTAAAAATTAATACATATTCAAACACTAACAATATTTAAAAAAAAAAAATCGATTTTTTTTTTTTTTTTTGGTTAAAAGTAAAAAAAAAAATCGATAACTTTGTTTTAAATTATCACAGATTTATAGTTCAACCATTCGTTTTAAAGGTATTGACGAGATCTTTCGAATGATACCCATCTTCAAAATTTACTCCATCTCGAGGGGGGAATTCCCCCCAGGGGGGAGGCGAGGCTCCTACAAACACATTTTTTTTTTCCCAGTTGACTATCTCCATTTAAAAAAATATATATTCGTTTCATTTGGATACGGAGGTCGTGGGATCGAGTCCCCGTAAGGATATTTTGTAATTTTTTCGATTTCTTTTCTCTACGTTTTTAATTAAATTTTTAATTTAAGAGAAAATATTTATTTCATTAAGAATTTTTTTTTTTTTTTTTTTTTTAGTATTCTGATTAATAAAGTATTGAGAATGAATTTAAGAAATGCATTTTTTTATTTACAAAAAGGAAAACCATTAAAAAATTAAAAACTTTAAAAATACAACCTTTTTTATTCCTTCATGTATTCTTTCCGGTCTAGTTTCGTCGGGGCGCCGCGCCCCAGCTTGGTCACCGGCATCTTGGTGTGCGAAGTTACTCGAAACTGAAGTTTCAGGCTTCCTTCCTCTTTTATAAACTCTGCGCCATTGGCGGTTGAGCAAAGCCCCATCGTTGCCATTGCAATTATTTGAACTTGTTAAAATTTCAACAGACTCCCTGATTGCTGCGTAACCGTGGTTATGGTAGTTGGCCAACTTCTTTACTTGTTCAAATTTTATATTTATTTCTTCATTTTTATTCACCTGAGTTAAAGCGGTTGTTATTTTTCCAGTGGTTATATTGTGGCTATGTTCTTTAATACACGTCTTTATTTTTATTTTTGTTTTTCCTATATAACACATTTCATTACCTTGTTTATTAGTATATGGTATTTTATATATTACCACGGTTTCTAAAGGGTTTAATTTATCTTTATTACTTCTGACTATATCAAGTAGAAACGGTCGTTTTGCTAAGCCAAGCTCAGAGAAAAGCAAAACAAGCAAACTACCACTAACACAAAGCAGAACGCGCCAATAATAAAATCGACAGAAATAACCCAAGATCGTTAAATGCTTATTATACAGAAACCAACTTTCCCATGTTAAATCGGCAAATTTTTCCCCGTAAAGTTTTAAATATTGGACGAACCAAATATCGCAGTAAAATGAAACAAAAAGTAAAATATTCGTATCAACGAGATCTTTAGTTTGAGATAAAAACGAACTTTCTAAGTTAATAAGTAAAAAAATGGGAGCATTTTCAATTTAGCGTAAAATTAGATGTTTTGACAACTTTTTGAAAAAATTTCTTCTTCAAGAATTTTTTTTAAAAAACAAGCTAGAGAATTCATAAATGTGCAGAATTCTTTGAAAACTGGTTTTTCAGATAGACAATTACTTAATCTAGGAACTTTTTTAAAATTTAGCTTTTAAAAATCAAAATTTCCTATCTTAATTGCTGAAAAACTGTTAAATATCGCCAAAGAGACATAAATCGCCAAATATGAAATTGCTTCATCTCAGTTTACCCGAAAAATATTAATTTCAAATTGAGCTGCTTTTTCTTTTTATAAGCTATTTTTTTAACCAAAGAATCTTTGCTTTTATTATTTTGTACAATTTTAAATTTTATATCCCTGAAAACAGAAATGAATACATTTTTGAATAACATTTGTTTCAAATCTGTAGCTTGAATTGCTGATTTTTTAATATTTTTCATTCCTTAGAATAAGGAAGTCAGTACACGATATAGTATCCAATTTCAATATCCGTGAATTCAATCTGGCAATGATAATTATGATGGATAAAGATTTCTATTTCTTCTTGGTAGTATACTAGCAGGCTTTGCCCGCTTCGCTTGTCATTTTATTGAAATGAATTTAGACTTTCGGTTTTTCATGGATTTACACGTTGTAAGAGGTCCTGAAAACAATTTGACTATTTTTAGAAAATTTCTATTTGCGTGTGTGTGTTCTATGTGTGTGGCGAAAGTTTTGTTCCAACTAGATATCAGGAGCTACTGCTCATAATTACATATAAATTTATATGCAATTGAACCTTGATGTATAATAGCGTTTATCAATATTTGGTGTCAATTGCTCAACATGGTGCTGTTATACAGTGATTGCCGCAATTTCAGAGAAGGCTATATCTGAGTAACTAATACATGGAATTGCATAAATTTACAAATAAATTTACATTGTTACAAATTATAGTGCTTATCAAATTTTGTACCAATATCTCAACATGTGGCGCTGCTATACAGCGATTTTCGCAATTTAAGGAAAGGTTCTGTTGCATATAATGAAACAAAACTTGATATGTGAAAAGACCATTATGAGATATTATGCTGATTCAATCTCGATGCCTATCGGCCGATAAGTGAAGCTCATATACTACAATTTTTTTTTTAGAACTGAAAGGAGGTCATCTGCATGGTGAAAATTTACTTCCGTTGGACATTTTGTGCAACAATACCTCTCTGAGTTGATAATATTCAGCATTCATAATGAAAAAAATAATAAATAATTTGTGCTGCGTTAATATGTATAGGAAAATGTAGAAGAAAGTTTTGTGATGGACACGACATACTTGTCTGCATAGAAAACCCATGGATAATGTCTAGCAACCAGAATTATGGAAAGTTTAATGCAAAAAAAACTTTGTAATACAGTTTAACGCAAAGAACAACATCGCACGAAAGCTGAGTTGAAATCCAGGACATATCTGATGTAAAGTATCAGGTTAATTCCAGTAAATATAAAAACTATTTTAAAACTAGTATGTTGTGGCCACCACAAGACTTTCTTCTATATTTTCTTATACAAATTCACGCAGTAACAATATTTAAAAAATATATATATATGATTTTTTTCCAAAGTTTTTTTTCGTTAAAAGTAAAAAAAAATCGATAACTTTGTTTTAAATTATCACATATTTATAGTTCAACCATTCGTTTTAAAGGTATTGACGAGACCTTTCGAAAGATACCGAACTTGAAAATTTACCCCCCCCCGGGGGGGTACTTCCTTCTTGGGGGGGGAAGCGATGCCCCAAATTTTTTTCCTAATTAACTACTACAATTATCAATAATTCACATTAATTTCACAATCACAGGTTAAGAATAACTCTCATTATGTAAATTTATACGAAATTTTGTACTACTTTTGTCCATGTTAAAAATTTAGAAAAAATACGATCACAGCGCCACCTGTTGAGCGATTGATCCCCAAATCTAATCAGCCACAGTTTATGTCAGGGGCCAACTAAATACCAAGTCTGGTTAAATTTCGTTTAAAAAAAGAAAGAAAAAAAAAAAAGATTTTTTTTTTCTAAGTTTTTTTTTTCGTTAAAAGTAAAAAAAATCGATAACTTTGTTTTAAATTATCACAGATTTATAGTCCAACCATTCGTTTTAAAGGTATTGACGAGACCTTTCGAAAGATACCCATCTTGAAAATTTACTCCCCTCGAGGGGTGACTTCCCCCCCAGGGGGGGTGGCGAGGCTCCTATGCATACAAAAAATTTTTCCCAGTTGACTATCTCTATTATAAATAATTCTTGTAAATTTCATAATGATTACTAAAATATAATTCTCTTTATGCACATTTATACAAAATTTTGTCCTATATCACCATGTTAAAAATTTAGAAAAAGCGGGATGGCAACGCAACCTGTAAGACAATTTTTACCAAAAGTTGATAGGCACTAATTTATGTCAAGGTGCAACTACACACCAATTTGTATAAAATTCTGTATAGTAGTTCCTGAGATACAGTTGCCACAAAATTTTGTCACACACACACACACAGACAGACAGACATTTTCTAAAAATGGTCAAATCGTGTTCTACACTCTCAAAACGTGTAAATCCATCAAAAACCGGAGGTCGAAAATTTTTACGAATCCAATACTTTCTCTATATTACATATAGAAGAAAGTAAAAAAAATAAATGATATCTACAAAAAAGACACTTAAAATGTACAAAAAAGCCAAGCTCAAAGAGAGAGAATTGATTAATGCTGTGTCTAAAAAGGGTGTGATATCAAATTCCCAAGCTTACATTCAAATACTTATTTAATATTCCCTTTTAAATAAATTTTCACATCTGAATCAAGTGCCTTATGATATGTTGATAGAAATCCTTCTTTCCTGTACTAAATACATCATAGCGTGTTTCTGAAAAATATTATTATTTTTATTTATGTATGATGGGCTTGGCGGCCATCTTTCAAGTAATGAATACGGGGGAAGAGTCCCCCGTCGAGGGGAGTAAATTTTCATGATGGGTATCTTTCAAAAGAGCTCGCCAATACCTTTAAAACGAATGGTTGAACCATCGATCTGCGATAATTCAAAACAAAGTTATCGATTTTTTTTTAAACTTTTAACGAAAAAAAAAAGCTTATACCTCTACTGATTTGTGTACAGGGACCCCCTAAAATATTTCAAAGCATTGCGTTCTATGACAGGCATTTCTATAAACCCTATTTTCATACCCTTACTGTACAAAAATCTTAATGAAATTGAAACATGTTATACAAGTTCACTATCGGATGTTCCCTGTTGAATATGGAGTTTACACCTCTACTAATTTGTGTACAGGGACCCCCTAAAATATTTCAAAGCATTGTGTTCTATGAGAGGCATTTCTATAAACCATATTTCCATACCTTTACTGTACACAAATCTTAATGAAATTGAAATATGTTATACAAGTTTACTATCGGATGTTTCCTGTATAAAATGGAGTAAATACCACCACTGGGGGGGGGAAGTCCACCCTCGAGGGGAGTAAATTTTCATGATGGGTATCTTTCAAAAGAGCTCGCCAATACCTTTAAAACGAATGGCTGAACCATCGATTTGCGATAATTTAAAACAAAGTTATCGATTTTTTTCACTTTTAACAGAAAAAAAAAAAAAAAAAAACCTTAGAAAAATCTTTTTTTTTTTTTTTTTTTTTTTTTTTTACTTTCTTCTATATGTAATATAGAGAAAGTATTGGATTCGCGAAAATTTTCGAAGTCCACTTTTTGATGGATTTACATGTTTTGGGATATGGAGAACACGAATTAATAGTTTTTAGAAAATGTCTGTCTGTCTGTCTGTCTGTCTGTCTGTATCATTTTTTTGTGGACGCTGTATCTCACGAACCAATGAATGAAATTTAACCAAACTTGGTATTTAGTTGCACCCTGACATAAACTGGTGCTGATTAGATTTTGGGATCAATCGCTCAATAGGTGGCGTTGTGATCGCATTTTATGCAAATTTTTAACATGGCAGCATAGGACAAAATTCCGTATAAATGGGCATAAAGAGAGTTATTTTACACTTGTGATTGTAAAATTAATATGAATTATTGATAATAGTAGTAGTTAGCTAGGAAAAAAATTTTGTGCATGGGGGGGCATCGCTTCCCCCCCCCGGGGGGGAAAATCCCCCCCCGGGGAAGTAAATTTTCAAGATGGGTATCTTTCGAAAGGTCTCGTTGATAATAGTAATAGTTAACTGGGAAAAATTTTTTGTGCATGTGGGGGCATCGGTTCCCCCCCACCGGGGGGGGAAGTTCCCGCCCGGGGGGGCAAAGTTTCAAGATGGGTATCTTTCGAAAGATCTCGTCAATACCTTTAAAACGAATGGTTGAACGATAAATCTGTGATAATTTAAACCAAAGTTATCGATTTTTTTTACTTTTAACAAAAAAAAACTTAGAAAAATATCGCAATTTTTTTTTTTTAACGAAATTTAACCAAACTTGGTATTTAGTTGGTCCCCGACATAAAATGGTGCTGATTATGTTTGGGGATCAATAGCTCAACAGGTGGCGCTGTGATAGCATTTTATCTAAATTTTTAACATGGCAGAATAGGACAAAAAAACGTATAAATGTGCATAATTAGAGTTGTTTTAAATTTGTGATTGTAAAATTAATATGAATTATTGATAATAGTAGTATGTAACTAGGAAAAAAATTTTCTGCATGGGGGAGCATCGCTTCCCCCCCTAGGAGGAAATACCCCCCCCCAGGGGGGGTTAATTTTCACATTGGGTATCTTTCGAAAGATCAGGTTGATAATAGTAGTAGTTAACTAGGAAAAAATTTTTGTGCATGTGGGGGCATCGGTTCCCCCCCACCGGGGGGGGGGGAAGTTACCACCCGGGGAGGCAAAGTTTCAAGATGGGTATCTTTCGAAAGATCTCGTCAATACCTTTAAAACGAATGGTTGAACGATAAATCTGTGATAATTTAAACCAAAGTTATCGATTTTTTTTACTTTTAAAAATATCGCAATTTTTTTTTTTTAACGAAATTTAACCAAACTTAGTATTTAGTTGGTCCCCGACATAAACTGGTGCTGATTATGTTTGGGGATCAATAGCTCAACAGGTGGCGCTGTGATAGAATTTTATCTACATTTTTAACATGGCAGCATAGGACAAAAATTCGTATTAATGTGCATAATTAGAGTTGTTTTAAACTTGTGATTGTAAAATTAATATGAATTATTGATAATAGTAGTGTGTAACTAGGAAAAAAAATTTCTGCATGGGGGGGCATCGCTTCCCCCCCTGGGGTGGGAAGTACCCCCCCGGGGGGGATAAATTTTCAAGATGGGTATCTTTCGAAAGGTCTCGTCAATACCTTTAAAACGAATGGTTGAACTATAAATCTGTGATAATTTAAAACAAAGTTATCGTTTTTTTTCACTTTTAACAAAAAAAAAAAAAAATTAGAAAAAAAAAAAAAATCGTACTTTTTTTTTTTTTTTTTTTTTTTTTTTAAATATTGTTACTGATTGAATATGTATAGGTAAATATAGAAGAAAGTCTTGTGGTGGCCACAACATACTAGTTTTTTATTGAGAATAAAATGGATTTTTTTGGATATTTAGTGTCATACTACTTCTCTAATATGGAAATCGTCTGCATTATTATAAAAGATAATTTTTTTAAATAATAATTTTAATAAATTATTTTTAAGAAATAGAATTATTTTTTAATAACGGAATTAAATTCTATATAAATGTAGGTGCGTTAATGAAACGGGGGGTTGAGGGGGGCTACCGCCCCCCTCACACAGAATTAATTATCATACAAAACTCTTCTGAAGCCTAATTTGAATTGTTTAACATAGGTTTACATAATATCGTTATCTTACCTCTTAATCTCCAACCTATATTTATAGTATTAAAGTTCAGGGTAAGAGAAAGTCGTGTGAGTGACACACCAGATTATTTTTTTTCTTTTTTTTTCAACATTCCGTTATTTTTATTTATTTATTTATTTATTTATTTTTTGTAGAATGCTTTGAAACTGATATAAGTTATTCAAGGTAGCTATGGCACGTTTTCTATTAAAAATGATATAAATAACGCAAATCTCCGGCAAAATAATAATAATAACAATACAAAAGCATAAAATTCTAACGGAATAATTATCTTATTTTCATTTTGTGTCCATTTCAAATTATGGATATTAATTTTTATTAAATTTTTTATTGTAGTATAGTGTTGTAATTATGACGTCCCAACCTAAAACAGAGAATCTGAAACCTGTATTGCATTTGCTGTAAAATTAAAGCTATTATAATGAAAGCTATTATAATTCGTATTCATTATTATTATTATTAATTTAGAAAAAGTCTAGGTGGAATGGATTCTGTGAGAATCTTTTTAAGGGGTCCTAATCCATATTAACGTGTGTTTTGGAGAAAACGATGGAAAACTCCTAGTGCTAGGCTGACGAGTGCTGCCTTGAATCGAACCAAACACTTCTCATAGTTTAGAGAGTAAAATCTTTTGGTTAGTGGTAGGGTTGCTATTCAAGAAAATGTGTTAATTATATTAGTAATTCAATGAAAATCGAATAAGCGATTTTTTTCGTTGTATATTTATACTGTGCTTCGAATGGGATATTCGCAGTATGCTGTTATGTCGTATGTATAAATCGTTGTCACAAAAGTTGCGCCAAATGGGTGCAAGTTTATGCAGATCCCGGAAAAAGGGGCACCTGGGGAAAAAAAGGGCACTTTTTCGACTCGCAAATTAAGAAAATTTCCCTTTTTTCCGGATCGCGGAAAAAAAGATACCAGAAGAAAGGGCACTTTTCTTAATTGTTTCTTGTAAAATACTTCTAAATATGAACAATAGCAAAAAATTTTTGTTTTTACGAGGGGAAGGGGGGGGGGGGAGAGACAGATTTAACAACAAAAAAAAAAAAATTCTGTTTCAGAACCCATGCATCATTCATAATTTATAAATCATTTTCCCCATTACTATGACATTTATATATATTGTAAAGAAAAATAGAGTCAGAGGTTGATTTTTATATAAAAGGAAGTTACTAAAATAAATTAAAAATATGCATTGATAAAGAAAGATTTTCCAGCATTTTTGTGCTAAAAGAATTAGCTATCGTGGGTAAAATTGATAAAATATTTTTGATTTGATTTGACAAATTTGATTTTGTTTGTTATATCAGTGTCAAACAGCAGACAAACCAACCCATCATAGAGACATAGACGGTAGAAGTCTGATTTGAAGTTTTTTCTTTAATATCATAAAGATTTTTTTTTTTTTTTTTTTTTATTTAACTAATTTTATGACTTTAAAAAATTGTAAATTGCAATGTCTGGACATAACTTTAAAATAATAATAATTTGTTAAAAATAATTAAATAAAGGAATGAAAAATAAAACTATGGGTTAGGAAATATATAATAGTGCCGTTGGAGCGATGAAATTGTGAAGTTTGGAAGAGCAGAATTTAGAATTGCAGAAAACAGGGCAGTTTAGAATCACCTAGGAGGGGACCTCTGCATAGGATTGATTTTACTTAAAGTTGCAAGTAGAAAATTATTGAAATTATTAATTTTGTTATCCTGAATGTTTTATAATTTATTGCTTTTCCTTTCTGCAGAGATGTAAATTATTTTAGGAAATAATAAGGGCGGTGGGGGATGAGGTTCTAAACTAAAAGCCTTGTAAATATTCCAACTTCACGGGTGTTATTTATCATAGATCCACAGTTAAAATATCAGGAAATGAACGTATTATTTTAATTTTTAACGTTTTCTTAATTAAAGTATTTGCAGCTCTGCGTGTGTCGGATTATATTCCATCAAAATTCGAAAATTACATTAAAGTTAGACCCAAAAATAAATAAATAAATAAATAAAATTTTTCCTTGAACTGTAATTCTACTTAATTAAATCTTAAAACTGTTTAGACTCAAGACTAAAATTTTAAGGGAGGAACAGGAAAATGTCATATTGTAATAAAATAATGAAAGAAAATTATATTGAATATTTACTGAAAATTTTTAAAAAGGTTTTCATTATATATATATATATATATATATATATATATTGCATATTAAGTTTTAAGATCAATAGCATAAGATAATAAAAATAATGTACTTAAAAAAAATCTAAAATTGCGGAACATTTTTAGAACATATGGAACAGTTTTATTTCACATGTATTTCTTTGTAAGAGGGATACTCTCCTCCTCCATCAAACCCACTTATTTATAATGCATAATTGTAAAAATAAACAAATGAATAATAATCAAGGCTGTTACTAATTCGACTTCAAACTTGACAATCTTGCTCAAAATTTTAAGTGGCAACCTAATACGAATTTCAAAATACCACTTTTGAATTTCCTGCAGTTATCTGTTTTTATGTTATTCTGATAACAGATATATATACAGATCAACCGCTAAATAATGGACTTTTATAATCAGGGAACCTCAAAATGTGATATTATGAAAAAAAAAAAAAAAAAAAAAAAAAACTAGAGTTGAGAATAAAACTACTAAAAGTAATTCGTTTACATACAGTATGGATATGAAAAATTAATTTTGCTTCGTGAGCAAGTGTTCGTCGGCATAATAAAATATAGCAAAGCACTTCCATCAATTATATTCAATACAAAAGAGCGTTTAGCTTAATTTTGGGTAGCTCTGCATATTGTCGATAAACAATGTTGTGTATTTAAATTTATTCTTACTTGAAAAACTTCTAACACAAAATTAGTTATAATTCCAGCAATTTCCAAGTATAACCTCAATATATCCAAATACTTTGTAGTCCAGTCAAAATAGGAAAAATAGAAGAAAAAAATCGTGTAGTTTTGAAATTTTACATACTCATAGCCGAGAGGGTCCTGAACAACATACTAAAAGTCCCCGCCCGTGGGGGGTGAGCGGAGGGCAGGGGGGGGCATTTAACGGGGGCACTTTTCAGTTTTTATTAAATATCTTGAAAACTATCGCATTTAGAGAAAAAATGTCAATTACAAAATTAATCTACGTAAACATTCCTACAAAAATGTATATTACATTTTGTTTGTACGATTATTAGTTTAGAAGATATAGGGAGATGAAATAACACATTTACTTGAAAAATTCTTTTTTGCAATAGTAAGATCAACTAAAATGTGCAATTAAAAGGGTTCTTGTCAAATATTTTCTAATGTAAAAAACAAATATATACATAGGGAATATGCAAGGATAATACAGAATGTTTTGTAAGTTTTAAATAATTTTAAGGCTAGTAGGCGCAAGTGGCGGTTTGAGTAAAAATCTGGATAAGTCCAGTCAAAATAGGAAAAATAGAAAAAAAAAAAAAAATCGTGTAGTTTTGAAATTTTGCACACTCATAGCCGAGAGGGTCCTGAACAGCATACTAAAAGTCCCCGCCCGTGGAGGGTGAGCGGGGGCAGGGGGGATTTAAGGGGGGCAATTTTCAGTTTTTATTACATATCTTAAAAACTATCGCATTTAGATAAAAAATGTCGTTTACAAAATTAATCTACGCAAAATTTCCTACAAAAATGTATATTACATTTTGTTTGCACGATCATTCGTTTAGAAGATACAGGGAGATGAAATAACACATTTACTTGAAAAATTCTTTTTTGCAATAGTAAGATCAACTAAAGTGTGCAGAACAATCATTTTTTTACCTCTAAAAATTTCATCTTTTCCATCTTTTCGTGAAATGCTCGCTTTTACTAATCCCTCTATTCATTTTCTCATTTATGTTGCATACTTCATTCACTATATCATTTTCACATATTAAACATTTTTCTGCCATATCGATACACTAGGTAATCGCAAAAAAATCAGAAGAAACATTAAATACACACTAAACGTAAGAGAAATGAAATAAGAATATGTAACAAACGTTCTCACAATTCATAGAGCACACACATTACAAAGCGATGGGGTATCCTTATCAAAACCTGTCCATTACTCTTCGTTTAACCTTTACATTTGAAATATAAGTATTGCATTTTACACATTAGTTACATCTTCCACATGTTTTTTCAGACTTTAACGATAAAAATTCGGAGAATTTGCCCCATTCTATTGCAGTACTAGCGAAAAGCCTTTGTTTCGCTTCCCCATGCAATCCTTTGTGAAAGCCGTTGCTTTGTATTTTACGGATATCTTACAGAAAAGTGGAATTTTTCGATTTGTATATTTTGACTTCCACTCTTTAAACTTGGTGCATTGCGCGCACACACACATACAAATATTTATATACAAATATTTATTTGTATGAGTAAAAAATATTTAATCTGAACCTTTTTAATTACGAAATATAGTTTTTATTACTATTGCAAATAACATAAAAAATTAAATAAAAAACATAGAATAGGGTTGGGGACTTTTAGTATGTTGTTCAGTAAACTTAACCTTATAACTGTGCTCAATTTCAAAGCTACACGATATTTTTTAATGTTGATCGATTTTGGGTCTTCGTTATCTGGATTTTTACTCAAACCACCACTTACGCCTACTAGCTTTAAAATTATTTAAAACGTACAAAACATGCTGTATTATCCTTGTATATTCCCTATGTATACATTTGTTTTTTACATTAGAAATATTTGACAAGAACCCTTTTAATTGCACACTTTAGTTGATTTTACTATTGCAAAAAAGAATTTTTCAAGAAAATGTGTTATTTCATCTCCCTATATCTTCTAAACTAATGATCGTACAAACAAACTGTAGTGTACATTTTTGTAGGAAATTTTACGTAGATTAATTTTGTAATTGACATTTTTTCTCTAAATGCGATAGTTTTCAAGATATTTAATAAAAACTGAAAAGTGTCCCCCTTAAATGCCCCCCCTGCCCCCCGCTCACCCCCCACGGGCGGGGACTTTTAGTATGTTGTTCAGGACCCTCTCGGCTATGAGTATGTAAAATTTCAAAACTACACGATTTTTTTCCTCTATTCGTCAAATTTTGGCCTTCGTTGCCTGGACTATTGGAGCTCTGTAAACGAATGATGAATGATTTCCATACCACAATCTACACAAAACATGCTTTTATGCATTTAAAAAAATTGTTACTCACTTTTGTTTAATCAGCCTATTGATGTTAAATTGTACTTATCAGAACATAATTTATTTGAAATTTGAACCCCATAAACATCATGTATTTGAATTCTCTTGGATATTCCTGTACGTGAACCATTTGCTTTGTCTCAAGGAAAAAATTTAGTGTAGCATATTTATATGAAACCCATTTAAAATACCAAGTTTGGACTTTCTGCTATTATTTGTTCTTGATATATGCTGATAACAGACAGATACGCACACAAACCAACCGCTAAAACATTTTCCAATTCAGAGGATTTCAAAACGTATAATTATATAATAAAGAAAAAAAAAAATCAATTTCGAAAATTTGACCCAAAAACAATACTTTCTTTACCCTGTGTATACGTGAAAGAAAGTAAATAGTTAGAATTAAAAAAAAACTTTTGAGTAAACATATTTCCTATTAAAAAAAAAAAAAAAAAATCAACCACTATTTTTTAAAACACACTACCGTGGGTTTGAATTTTTGACAAGAGAGAGAGCTATTTTATGTACTGTCTGAAACTATATATGTAGTATAAATAATTCAATAAACATTTTTTTATAATATTCATATATTTTATGCATGTATTTATAATAAAAAAAATATTTTCTTCTGTTCCGAAACATTTTGTGTAAAGAATTTTCTTTTATTCATTTAATAAGATTAAATTTCTTGACATTAGAATTTAAATCTTAAATATATTTATTTTAGTGATTTACGTTTCACAAAATATTTCACTGAGCGATGCGATAGTTTGTATATTTTTTTAGCGGCGTTCTTGTAGATAATTGAATACAGGTGGGAAACTGTCTCTTATCACCTCTGTCACCCCACAGCTAGGAGAGGAAGTGTCAAAATAATTAAGGTAGTCAAGAAGATAATTTTTCAACTAATAGGGGAATTCTATTATTCATTGATTGGAGCTCTTGGCTGTCAGTTTTTAAAGTTAGGCCAACCCCAATTTTTTCTTTGAACCTGGGCGGCCATGTTGAATAGAAATCTTCATTTCCGGATGCACGCCCTTAATATCTTTTTAGTTACCATGTGGCTTGTGGATTATTCTAGGTCTAGAGGGAGGGGAAGTAAATCAACACTCTTTTTATTTTGCTTCATTTTATTTCTCATGTTAATTTTAAATTTATTATTAAAAAATAGCTTATCTAATTTTAATCTCTTATAGATTAATTAAGTATGCTTTCAAGATATTCGCGCAAGCTCAAGCGGAGGAAAATCCTGACAAAGCATTAATATATATAAGAAAATTTACAAAGCTGGTTGAACTATTTCAAAAACGACAGAGTTTTAAAAAAGTAGGGGTAAGTGTTATATTGCATAATCTATAACTACTTTGTTAATATTTTTTATTGCATTTCAGAACTAGTATGTTGTGGCCACCACAAGACTTTCTTCTATATTTTCCTATACATATGCAATCAGTAACAATCAAAAAAAAAAAAAAAAAAAGATTTTTTTTTTTATATTTATTTTTTTTTTGTAAAAATTAATACATATTCAATCACTAACAATATTTAAAAAAAAAAAAAAAAAAAAAAAAAAAAAAAAAATCGATTTTTTTTTTTTTTTTTTGGTTAAAAGTAAAAAAAAAAATCGATAACTTTGTTTTAAATTATCACAGATTTATAGTTCAACCATTCGTTTTAAAGGTATTGACGAGATCTTTCGAATGATACCCATCTTCAAAATTTACTCCCCTCGAGGGGGGACTTCCCCCCAGGG
Source organism: Salticus scenicus (assembly GCA_963930645.1). Lineage (NCBI taxonomy): Eukaryota > Metazoa > Arthropoda > Arachnida > Araneae > Salticidae > Salticus > Salticus scenicus. The sequence goes on along the minus strand of OZ005650.1, from coordinate 338,221,711 downwards.
GGGAGGCGAGGCTCCTACAAACACATTTTTTTTTTCCCAGTTGACTATCTCCATTTAAAAAAATATATATTCGTTTCATTTGGATACGGAGGTCGTGGGATCGAGTCCCCGTAAGGATATTTTGTAATTTTTTCGATTTCTTTTCTCTACGTTTTTAATTAAATTTTTAATTTAAGAGAAAATATTTATTTCATTAAGAATTTTTTTTTTTTTTTTTTTAGTATTCTGATTAATAAAGTATTGAGAATGAATTTAAGAAATGCATTTTTTTATTTACAAAAAGGAAAACCATTAAAAAATTAAAAACTTTAAAAATACAACCTTTTTTATTCCTTCATGTATTCTTTCCGGTCTAGTTTCGTCGGGGCGCCGCGCCCCAGCTTGGTCACCGGCATCTTGGTGTGCGAAGTTACTCGAAACTGAAGTTTCAGGCTTCCTTCCTCTTTTATAAACTCTGCGCCATTGGCGGTTGAGCAAAGCCCCATCGTTGCCATTGCAATTATTTGAACTTGTTAAAATTTCAACAGACTCCCTGATTGCTGCGTAACCGTGGTTATGGTAGTTGGCCAACTTCTTTACTTGTTCAAATTTTATATTTATTTCTTCATTTTTATTCACCTGAGTTAAAGCGGTTGTTATTTTTCCAGTGGTTATATCGTGGCTATGTTCTTTAATACACGTCTTTATTTTTATTTTTGTTTTTCCTATATAACACATTTCATTACCTTGTTTATTAGTATATGGTATTTTATATATTACCACGGTTTCTAAAGAGTTTAATTTATCTTTATTACTTCTGACTATATCAAGTAGAAACGGTCGTTTTGCTAAGCCAAGCTCAGAGAAAAGCAAAACAAGCAAACTACCACTAACACAAAGCAGAACGCGCCAATAATAAAATCGACAGAAATAACCCAAGATCGTTAAATGCTTATTATACAGAAACCAACTTTCCCATGTTAAATCGGCAAATTTTTCCCCGTAAAGTTTTAAATATTGGACGAACCAAATATCGCAGTAAAATGAAACAAAAAGTAAAATATTCGTATCAACGAGATCTTTAATTTGAGATAAAAACGAACTTTCTAAGTTAATAAGTAAAAAAATGGGAGCATTTTCAATTTAGCGTAAAATTAGATGTTTTGACAACTTTTTGAAAAAATTTCTTCTTCAAGAATTTTTTTTAAAAAACAAGCTAGAGAATTCATAAATGTGCAGAATTCTTTGAAAACTGGTTTTTCAGATAGACAATTACTTAATCTAGGAACTTTTATAAAATTTAGCTTTTAAAAATCAAAATTTCCTATCTTAATTGCTGAAAAACTGTTAAATATCGCCAAAGAGAGATAAATCGCCAAATATGAAATTGCTTCATCTCAGTTTACCCGAAAAATATTAATTTCAAATTGAGCTGCTTTTTCTTTTTATAAGCTATTTTTTTAACCAAAGAATCTTTGCTTTTATTATTTTGTACAATTTTAAATTTTATATCCCTGAAAACAGAAATGAATACATTTTTGAATAACATTTGTTTCAAATCTGTACCTTGAATTGCTGATTTTTTAATATTTTTCATTCCTTAGAATAAGGAAGTCAGTACACGATATAGTATCCAATTTCAATATCCGTGAATTCAATCTGGCAATGATAATTATGATGCATAAAGATTTCTATTCCTTCTTGGTAGTATACTAGCAGGCTTTGCCCGCTTCGCTTGTCATTTTATTGAAATGAATTTAGACTTTCGGTTTTTCATGGATTTACACGTTGTAAGAGGTCCTGAAAACAATTTGACTATTTTTAGAAAATTTCTATTTGCGTGTGTGTGTTCTATGTGTGTGGCGAAAGTTTTGTTCCAACTAGATATCAGGAGCTACTGCTCATAATTACATATAAATTTATATGCAATTGAACCTTGATGTATAATAGCGTTTATCAATATTTGGTGTCAATTGCTCAACATGGTGCTGTTATACAGTGATTGCCGCAATTTCAGAGAAGGCTATATCTGAGTAACTAATACATGGAATTGCATAAATTTACATTGTTACAAATTATAGTGCTTATCAAATTTTGTACCAATATCTCAACATGTGGCGCTGCTATACAGCGATTTTCGCAATTTAAGGAAAGGTTCTGTTGCATATAATGAAACAAAACTTGATATGTGAAAAGACCATTATGAGATATTATGCTGATTCAATCTCGATGCCTATCGGCCGATAAGTGAAGCTCATATACTACAATTTTTTTTTTTAGAACTGAAAGGAGGTCATCTGCATGGTGAAAATTTACTTCCGTTGGACATTTTGTGCAACAATACCTCTCTGAGTTGATAATATTCAGCATTCATAATGAAAAAAATAATAAATAATTTGTGCTGCGTTAATATGTATAGGAAAATGTAGAAGAAAGTTTTGTTATGGACACGACATACTTGTCTGCATAGAAAACCCATGGATAATGTCTAGCAAACAAAATTATGGAAAGTTTAATGCAAAAAAAACTTTGTAATACAGTTTAACGCAAAGAACAACATCGCACGAAAGCTGAGTTGAAATCCAGGACATATCTGATGTAAAGTATCAGGTTAATTCCAGTAAATATAAAAACTATTTTAAAACTAGTATGTTGTGGCCACCACAAGACTTTCTTCTATATTTTCTTATACAAATTCACGCAGTAACAATATTTAAAAAATATATATATATGATTTTTTTCCAAAGTTTTTTTTCGTTAAAAGTAAAAAAAAATCGATAACTTTGTTTTAAATTATCACATATTTATAGTTCAACCAATCGTTTTAAAGGTATTGACGAGACCTTTCGAAAGATACCGAACTTGAAAATTTACCCCCCCCGGGGGGGTACTTCCTTCTTGAGGGGGGAAGCGATGCCCCAAATTTTTTTCCTAATTAACTACTACTATTATCAATAATTCACATTAATTTCACAATCACAGGTTAAGAATAACTCTCATTATGTAAATTTATACGAAATTTTGTACTACTTTTGTCCATGTTAAAAATTTAGAAAAAATACGATCACAGCGCCACCTGTTGAGCGATTGATCCCCAAATCTAATCAGCCACAGTTTATGTCAGGGGCCAACTAAATACCAAGTCTGGTTAAATTTCGTTTAAAAAAAGAAAGAAAAAAAAAAAAAGATTTTTTTTTTCTAAGTTTTTTTTTTCGTTAAAAGTAAAAAAAATCGATAACTTTGTTTTAAATTATCACAGATTTATAGTCCAACCATTCGTTTTAAAGGTATTGACGAGACCTTTCGAAAGATACCCATCTTGAAAATTTACTCCCCTCGAGGGGTGACTTCCCCCCCAGGGGGGGTGGCGAGGCTCCTATGCATACAAAAAATTTTTCCCAGTTGACTATCTCTATTATAAATAATTCTTGTAAATTTCATAATGATTACTAAAATATAATTCTCTTTATGCACATTTATACAAAATTTTGTCCTATATCACCATGTTAAAAATTTAGAAAAAGCGGGATGGCAACGCAACCTGTAAGACAATTTTTACCAAAAGTTGATAGGCACTAATTTATGTCAAGGTGCAACTACACACCAATTTGTATGAAATTCTGTATAGTAGTTCCAGAGATACAGTTGCCACAAAATTTTGTCACACACACACACACAGACAGACAGACATTTTCTAAAAATGGTCAAATCGTGTTCTACACTCTCAAAACGTGTAAATCCATCAAAAACCGGAGGTCGAAAATTTTTACGAATCCAATACTTTCTCTATATTACATATAGAAGAAAGTAAAAAAAATAAATGATATCTACAAAAAAGACACTTAAAATGTACAAAAAAGCCAAGCTCAAAGAGAGAGAATTGATTAAAGCTGTGTCTAAAAAGGGTGTGATATCAAATTCCCAAGCTTACATTCAAATACTTATTTAATATTCCCTTTTAACTAAATTTTCACATCTGAATCAAGTGCCTTATGATATGTTGATAGAAATCCTTCTTTCCTGTACTAAATACATCATAGCGTGTTTCTGAAAAATATTATTATTTTTATTTATGTATGATGGGCTTGGCGGCCATCTTTCAAGTAATGAATAAACATTCACACAATTTGAAAGAAGTTTCTTAAAATATATCTCATGTAAAATTAATTTTGCTATTCCATTCAGCAGAGACGGAAATATTTCGATAACATGATTTCTTATAAGTATTTAGTATTAAGTGCACTTCCATCCTATAAATGCCGGGAATAAAAGAATATAAAAATTTAAATTAACGTAAAAACATGAAGGAGAGGGGGGGAAGCACAGAAGCTTCCACCCCCGTTATATTTACCCAATTTGAATTTAGCTTCTTGGAATAAATATCTCGTAAAAATAATATGGTTATTCCATTCAACAGGGGTTGAAATATTCAGATTAAAAAGGAAAAAAAAAAATGCATTGAAAACATCGCAAAAGCCCCGTTAAGAACACAAGTTAATTCAATTTAAGTTTTAACAGTGTTAAATTTGGCGCACTCCCATCCTCCCATCCTATAATTATTTCCCATTGCGCAGCACTAGTGCGATATAAAACTCAATTAACCAACCAATCTACCAAATCATCCTATAGAGCATTTCCTCGTGACGTCTGGTGGTTGGCAAAAAAGCGCGCACGACTTTCCCGCGCCCCGCCCACCATTGATACTACATTGGTGATCCGCCATCGCTATGCTTTTCCCAAGCCTTTTTGCCAACCACTCATAAAAGTTGAGATGTTTGTTTACAAACAAGGAACTGCCCTATAATTGATGAGATTTATAGAATTCAAACTAACGTAAAACTTTGAAAGATGGCCGCCAAGCCCATCATACATAAATAAAAATAATAATATTTTTCAGAAACACGCTATGATGTATTTAGTACAGGAAAGAAGGATTTCTATCAACATATCATAAGGCACTTGATTCAGATGTGAAAATTTAGTTAAAAGGGAATATTAAATAAGTTTTTGAATGTAAGCTTGGGAATTTGATACACACCCTTTTTAGACACAACTTTAATCAATTCTCTCTCTTTGAGCTTGGCTTTTTTGTACATTTTAAGTGTCTTTTTAACACTTTCCAACAAGGTTGAAAAGTGTTTATGACTTCGGTTTGTCTGTCTGTCTGTCTGTCTGTCCGCGCTCTAACTCCCGTAAATATTTATGGAATTTCTTGAAACTGACATATGTTATTCAAGTTCACTGTCGGACGGTCCCTATTGAAAATGGAGTTTATACCTCTACTGGTTTGTGTACAGGGACACCCGAAAGTATTTCAAAGCATTGTGTTCTATGAGAGGTATTTCTATAAACCATATTTTCATACCTTTACTCTTGACATATCTTAATGAAATTTAAATATGTTATTCAAGTTCACTATCGGACGTTCCCTATTGAAAATGGAGTTTGTACCTCTACTGGTTTGTGTACAGGGACACCCGAAAGTATTTCAAAGCATTGTGTTCTATGAGAGGTATTTCTATAAACCATATTTTCATACCTTTAGTGTAAGACATATCTTAATGAAATTGAAATATGTTATTCAAGTTCACTATTGGATGTTTTCTGCATAAAATGGAGGCAATGCCACCATTGGGTTATACACAGGGACACTCAAAAGTATTTCAAAACATTGCGTTCTATGAGAGATATTTCTATAAATGAAATTTTAAGAACTTTAGTTTCCACGAAATTTTAGGAAATTGAAATATGTTATTTATATGCAAAAAAGAATGCTTTGAATAGAATGTAGCATAAATAGCATTATATTTACAGGGTGCCACAAAAATATCCAGTTTAATTTAGAGCTATTATTAAAAAAATTGCTAGATATGTACTCTCGTTTACATTAAGCGTTTTTAACACTTTCTAACATTTTTAACACTTTCCAACAAGATTGAAAAGAATTTATGACTTCGTTTTGTCTGTCTGTCCGTCTGTCTGTACGCGCTCTAACTCCCGTAAATATTTATGGAATTTCTTGAAACTGATATATGTTATTCAAGTTCACTATCGGATCTTCCCTATTGAAAATGGAGTTTATACCTCTACTAGTTTGTGTACAGGGTCACCCGAAAGTATCTCAAAGCATTGTGTTAGAGGTATTTCTATAACCCATATTTTCATACCTTTACTGTAGACATATCTGAATGAAATTGAAATATGTTATTTAAGTTCACTATTGGATGTTTCCTGTATAAAATGGAGGAATTACCACCACCGGTTTATGTACAGGGATACTCAAAATATTTCAAAGCATTGTGTTCTATGAGAAATATTCTATTAATCAAATTTTAATAACTTTACTTTCCACGATGTTTTTGGAAATTGAAGTATGTTATTTATATGCACAAAAGAATGCTTTGCACAGAATATAGTCTGATTAGCATTAGATTTACAGGGTGGCACAAAAATATCCAGTTACATTAAGAGCTATTAATAAACAATTGCTAGAATTGTACTTTCGTTTACGTTAAGCGTTTTTCACACTTTCTAACATTTTTTTTAAGTGTGAATATGATTTCAGTTTTGTGTATCTGCCTGTCCGTCTGTCTGTCTGCCTGTCTGTTTGTCCGAGCTCTAACTCCCGTAAATATTTATGGAATTTCTTGAAACTGATATATGTTATTCAAGTTTACGATTGGATATTCCCTATTGAAAATGGAGTTTGTACCTCTACTGGTTGGTGTACAGGTACACCCGAAAGTATTTCAAAGCATTGTGTTCTATGAGAGGTATTTCGATAAACCATATATTCATACCTTTATTGTAGACATATCTCAATTAAATTGAAATATGTTATTCAGGTTCACTATTGGATGTTTCCTGTATTAAATGGAGGAAATGCCATTACTGATTTATGGACAGAGACACTTAAAAGTATTCCAAAGCATTGCGCTCTATGAGAGATATTTCTATAAATCAAATTTTAATATCTTTACTTTCCACGAAGATTTAGGAAATTGAAATATGTTATTTATATGAACAAAAAAAAAAAAGCTTTGCATAGAATATAGCATGATTAGCATTAGATTTACAGGGTGATACAAAAATAGCCATTTATATTAATAGGTATTAATAAAAAATTGCTAGAATTGTACTTTCGTTTACATTAAGCGTTTTTAACACTTTCTAACATTCTTAAGTGTGAATATGTTTTCAGTTTGTGTATCTGTCTGTCTGTCTTTCTGCCCGCGCTCTAACTCCTGTAAATATTTATTGAATTTCTCGAAACTGATATGTTTTATTGAAGTTCACTATCGGATGTTCCATATTCAAAATTGAGTGAATATCTCTTCTGGTTTTTGTACAGGAACACCCAAAGCATTTGAAAGCATTGTGTTCTATGAGTGTTATTTTTATAAATATTTTCCCTATAGAATGTTCCCCATTTAAAATGACATTAATAGGTCCTGTATAACTAGTTTGTTTACAGGGACAAAAAAAAAAAAAAAAAAACAAAAAAAAAAACCACTGCATTACGTTTTAGGACAGAATTTTTTGAAAGTTATATTTAAAAATCTTTGTACAGTAAAAATCATAAAAATATTGAAGCATATTGTTAATTATCTAAAATAATGCTTTGTATGGAATATGATATGATTACCTCTCTGATTTACAGGGCTACAGTAAATCATTCAGAGAGATCAAAAGCTGCAATTATAATGTAACGTCTGCATTTTCTTTTGCGTTAAGCCTTTTTAACTCTTTCCTAAATGCCTAAGAGTAATTTTAAAATGAATTAGTCTATCTGTATACTTTTCAGTTCTTCTGTCTGTTGTGTGATAACGTAGGTAAAGAATATTAAAAGTTATTCGATACAACAATTACGTACAGTTGGAAAGTGTTACTAATCAATGCGTACTGCATGATTTTTCTTTCTTGTTTGTAGATATATTCTACTTATTGCTGTTTAATTGAAGTAATATTAAACTCATTATTATCCTGATCAAATTTTAGGTAAAAGATAAAAAAAGTCTTTTAGAATTAAAGAAGATTGCTATATCAAAAGAAAAAGACATTATTCAAAACAGGTTTGTTTTATTCTTTTCTAAATTGAAATAAAAAAATTTATTTGATTGTATATTTTGTTTTCTACATTAAATATTTTTTATTATATAGTAGTTATTCAACTGAAGATTACAAAAATGTTTCAATCTGTTCAAGAAGTCCTTCGGATGTGCCTTCTGAAAATAACCCAGGTAATTGGTTCTTGTATCGTTGTTATATAAAATCAATACAAAAAACCCTTAACGGGTTAAAAGCTTGTGACGCAGCTACTTTTTGGCAATGAGAAACTGAAATATAGGTCTTAAAAATAATTATATCAAAATTTAACTGACGCTTTAGTGTTAATTAAAATATACATAGATTTTTTTATTTTGTCATTTACTTTCTTGTAATATTCTTCATATTTACAGTGCGAACAATATTTTCAACATAGATAGATTTATAAAATTTACTCACTGATGCTTTTTTATCCGCATCTCAAATTCAAAATAAGGGTTTTAAAAGGAATGATATCAAAATTACAGTGACGCCTCGGTGTTACTTTACAAGATTTGTTTTTAAATTCCACTACAATTATTTTTGTTTTGTCCTATAAGGTATATTTACACTTTGAAACTATGCTTTAAATATTCAAATATGATATCAAATAATCACACTTTCACTGAGTTTACATTATAAATTGAAATTGTTTATTTCGAAAATTGATTTGTCTTTTGCGTCACGCTATCCTAAACTGTAAATAAAATTTATGTAAATGTTACTTTGTGTCATAGCATCCAAATTAAGTGAAAATGTCAGCTAAAAGATAGTGTGATGCAAAGAAAAAACTGCTCAAATTTTATTTGCAGTTTTGGATAGCATGACGCAAAAGACAAATCAATTTTCGAAATAAATAATTTCAATTTATAATGTAAACTCAGTGAAGGTGTGATTATTTGATATCATATTTGAAAATTTAAAGCATAGTTTCAAAGTGTAAATATACTTTATAGGACAAAACAAAAATAATTGTAGTGGAATTTAAAAACAAATCTTGTAAAGTAACACCGAGGCGTCATTGTAATTTTGATATCATTCCTTTTAAAACCCTTATTTTGAATTTGAAATGCGGATAAAAAAGCATCAGTGAGTAAATTTTATAAATCTATCTATGTTGAAAATATTGTTCGCACTGTAAATATGAAGAATATTACAAGAAAGTAAATGACAAAATAAAAAAATCTATGTATATTTTAATTAACACTAAAGCGTCACTTAAATTTTGATATAATTATTTTTAAGACCTATATTTCAGTTTCTCATTGCCATAAAGTAGCTGCGTCACAAGCTTTTAACCCGTTAAGGGTTTTTTGTATTGATATCATTCCTTTTTAAGGGTTACTGATCATTTGCTCAAAAAATTAAAACATAGGAAAGGTAAGATGATTTCTGTTTTGACTTCCGTATATTGTAATCCCAATTTGCAAAATTCGTTTTGTATCTTGCATAGCTCAAAAATGAATTATTATAGAATGTTGCAAATTTATATTTTGACTGTCATGATGTCTATTTGTACATCTGCAACTTCGGCGTTAATACGAGCTCTCGTTTTAGAGATATCTACGACATTACATGATTTTTCATAATGTCTGTATCTACACATGTATGTGTATCTCACATAAATTTAAAATTGTTGGGCGCAGAACATTACAAATTGATATATAGGTTTGTTATAACATCTAGTTATGAACTAACCTTTTTGGTCTTTCTGTGACTTTATTTTGGAGATATTTATGAAAATTATATATTCTTAATGAGCAAAAACAGAAAGGTTTTGACATTATATATGACCTATCATCATAGAAAAGATTTCATAAGAAGCTAATGATAGACCCAGTGGCAGAAAGTTTTGTAGCTGTCTGAGACAGGCTTTTAAAATTTCATAATCTGTCTGCAAAATTTGCATGTAATCAGGAGTGAAAATGGCTTAGACTCAAAAAGCCTGAAAGCAGATTAGGGGGGGGGGGGGAGGGAACTTAACATCAGTGATGATTTGAAGTTTTTTCTTTAATATCATAAAGATTTTTTTTTTTTTTTGCGAGTCGCTTGCGCCGCGTCTCCAATTCAAGAGACGTATCGCATATGCCGCTGTCACTTGCCTCTTTGGTGTGCGGCAGGCCTTACAGAAAGAAAATCAACTTACAAAAAAAGCTGAAAAATCTCATCCCTATTTATTATCAATAATTTAAATCATTTTTAGATGAAGTAATAATTGATATTGGAATATTAATTACTTTTTAAAGTGACAATTTTATTTACAAATATGTATAATGTGACTGGGAAACATATACTAATAAAAATCTGGTTTAAACAATATATAAATAAAAAAATAAACAGGTTTTTTTGCCAACCCTGACGGACACCCAAATCTGGCATATAACAAGAAGTTAGTGATGAGGGCTGGAAATTTTTCAATGCCAAAAATGCATTTTTTTTTAGTAAATTATTTACACAGCATATTTAAGCATATCTTTCATTAGTCACAATACGGTTAATAGTTATTTATAGTAATGTCAAATATGTTTTGAGCAAATTGTTCGAGAAGGAGAAAATTAATATAATATAAGAAATCTATAGTTGTGAATCAGAATTTTGAATGTTCCTTCAACAACAACTTTCTATGATTACAGTTATAAAGCATTTGCAACATCAACATATATATAAAGAGGAATATATTGAAAAATTAATGCACTGCTATCCCACTGAGCTTGTATCTGTTTTTTAAAATATTCATTTGATAAATAATGATACAGCAATCTTTTTCTAACTCAGGTAGTAATTTTTATTTAGGTAACCTCATGAACTCTAGTTCTGAGAAAGACTCTGAAAGTTCATGGTCATAATCTTTATCTAACACTCAGTTTATACATATAATGATAATAATAAAAGCCTTTAATAAGCCCACAAAATTGGCATTATTGAAAATCTTAGAGAAAAACCTCATATAAAATTTCAACTTTATTTTTAAAAAACTTTTTAAAACTAATTTCTAAAGAGTACAATCGGCAACAAAATATCCAAGCACTAGCCAATAATTCTGCTAGTGCTTGAATACGTTTGCGGCCGACTGAGCCCAGTGGCAGAAAGTTTTGTAGCTGTCTGCAACAGGTTTTTAAAATTTCGTAATCTGTCTGCAAAATTTGCATCTAATCATGGGTGAAAATGGCTTACACTACCAGAGAGCGTCTAAGACGTCATAAATCGGTAGTGCATGGCCGCAGGCAAAAAATGCCCGTAAATTGCAGAAAATTTTTTATGACTGCAGACAAAGACTGTCCGAAAGTTGCGAACTAATTTTTTTTTATTGTGTGCAGACAAAAACTCTTCAAGCAGTTTTTCTGTGTCCGCGACTATGTCGCCGTGTTTCTGCCACTGGGGTATAGATATATGCTTTTTATACAAGCAAAAGGAAATACAATTAATTACGTAAATAAATAGAGCTCGAGTTTGAATAAAATTTGGTGAAGTCTAAATGATCGAATGAATGCCATCATAATTTGTGACTGAAAGTCTGGAGAACCATTTGGAAGAATTCGGTATTTCTTCATTTGTTTAAAATATCTAAAATTGAGTAATACTTGAAAAAGTATTATTAGTTTAAGAATTATTAGTTTAGAAGATATAGGGAGATGAAATAACACATTTACTTGAAAAATTTTTTTTGCAATAGTAAGATCAACTAAAATGTGCAATTAAAAGGGTTCTTGTCAAATATTTTCTAATGTAAAAAACAAATATATACATAGGGAATATGCAAGGATAATACAGCATGTTTTGTAAGTTTTAAATAATTTTAAGGCTAGTAGGCGCAAGTGGCGGTTTGAGTAAAAATCTGGATAAGTCCAGTCAAAATAGGAAAAATAGAAAAAAAAAAAAAAATCGTGTAGTTTTGAAATTTTGCACACTCATAGCCGAGAGGGTCCTGAACAGCATACTAAAAGTCCCCGCCCGTGGAGGGTGAGCGGGGGGCAGGGGGGATTTAAGGGGGGCAATTTTCAGTTTTTATTACATATCTTAAAAACTATCGCATTTAGATAAAAAATGTCGATTACAAAATTAATCTACGCAAAATTTCCTACAAAAATGTATATTACATTTTGTTTGTACGATCATTCGTTTAGAAGATATAGGGAGATGAAATAACACATTTACTTGAAAAATTCTTTTTTGCAATAGTAAGATCAACTAAAGTGTGCAGAACAATCATTTTTTTACCTCTAAAAGTTTCATCTTTTCCATCTTTTCTTGAAATGCTCGCTTTTACTAATCCCTCTATTCATTTTCTCATTTATGTTGCATACTTCATTCACTATATCATTTTCACATATTAAACATTTTTCTGCCATATCGATACACTAGGTAATCGCAAAAATATCAGAAGAAACATTAAATACACACTAAACGTAAGAGAAATGAAATAAGAATATGTAACAAACGTTCTCACAATTCATAGAGCACACACATTACAAAGCGATGGGGTATCCTTATCAAAACCTGTCCATTACTCTTCGTTTAACCTTTACATTTGAAATATAAGTATTGCATTTTACACATTAGTTACATCTTCCACATGTTTTTTCAGACTTTAACGATAAAAATTCGGAGAATTTGCCCCATTCTATTGCAGTACTAGCGAAAACCCTTTGTTTCGCTTCCCCATGCAATCCTTTGTGAAAGCCGTTGCTTTGTATTTTACGGATATCTTACAGAAAAGTGGAATTTTTCGATTTGTATATTTTGACTTCCACTCTTTAAACTTGGTGCATTGCGCGCACACACACATACAAATATTTATATACAAATATTTATTTGTATGAGTAAAAAATATTTAATCTGAACCTTTTTAATTACGAAATATAGTTTTTATTACTATTGCAAATAACATAACAAATTAAATAAAAAACACAGAATAGGGTTGGGGACTTTTAGTATGTTGTTCAGTAAACTTAACCTTATAACTGTGCTCAATTTCAAAGCTACACGATATTTTTTAATGTTGATCGATTTTGGGTCTTCGTTATCTGGATTTTTACTCAAACCACCACTTACACCTACTAGCTTTAAATTTATTTAAAACGTACAAAACATGCTGTATTATCCTTGTATATTCCCTATGTATATATTTGTTTTTTACATTAGAAATATTTGACAAGAACCCTTTTAATTGCACACTTTAGTTGATTTTACTATTGCAAAAAAGAATTTTTCAAGAAAATGTGTTATTTCATCTCCCTATATCTTCTAAACTAATAATCGTACAAACAAACTGTAGTGTACATTTTTGTAGGAAATTTTACGTAGATTAATTTTGTAATTGACATTTTTTCTCTAAATGCGATAGTTTTCAAGATATTTAATAAAAACTGAAAAGTGCCCCCCTTAAATGCCCCCCCTGCCCCCCGCTCACCCCCCACGGGCGGGGACTTTTAGTATGTTGTTCAGGACCCTCTCGGCTATGAGTATGTAAAATTTCAAAACTACACGATTTTTTTCCTCTATTCGTCAAATTTTGGCCTTCGTTGCCTGGACTATTGGAGCTCTGTAAACGAATGATGAATGATTTCCATACCACAATCTACACAAAACATGCTTTTATGCATTTAAAAAAATTGTTACTCACTTTTGTTTAATCAGCCTATTGATCTTAAATTGTACTTATCAGAACATAATTTATTTGAACTTTGAACCCCATAAACATCATGTATTTGAATTCTCTTGGATATTCCTGTACGTGAACCATTTGCTTTGTCTCAAGGAAAAAATTTAGTGTAGCATATTTATATGAAACCCATTTAAAATACCAAGTTTGGACTTTCTGCTAATTTTTGTTCTTGATATATGCTGATAACAGACAGATACACACACAAACCAACCGCTAAAACATTTTCCAATTCAGAGGATTTCAAAACGTATAATTATATAATAAAGAAAAAAAAAAAATCAATTTCGAAAATTTGACCCAAAAACAATACTTTCTTTACCCTGTGTATACGTGAAAGAAAGTAAATAGTTAGAATTAAAAAAAAACTTTTGAGTAAACATATTTCCTATTAAAACTAAAAAAAAAAAAAAAAAATCAACCACTATTTTTTAAAACACACTACCGTGGGTTTGAATCTTTGACAAGAGAGAGAGCTATTTTATGTACTGTCTGAAACTATATATGTAGTATAAGTAATTCAATAAACATTTTTTTATAATATTCATATATTTTATGCATGTATTTATAATAAAAAAAAAATATTTTCTTCTGTTCCGAAACATTTTGTGTAAAGAATTTTCATTTATTCATTTAATAAGATTAAATTTCTTGACGTTAGAATTTAAATCTTAAATATATTTATTTTAGTGATTTACGTTTCACAAAATATTTCACTGAGCGATGCGATAGTTTGTATATTTTTTTAGCGGCGTTCTTGTAGATAATTGAATACAGGTGGGAAACTGTCTCTTATCACCTCTGTCACCCCACAGCTAGGAGAGGAAGTGTCAAAATAATTAAGGTAGTCAAGAAGATAATTTTTCAACTAATAGGGGAATTCTATTATTCATTGATTGGAGCTCTTGGCTGTCAGTTTTTAAAGTTAGGCCAACCCCAATTTTTTCTTTGAACCTGGGCGGCCATGTTAAATAGAAATCTTCATTTCCGGATGCACGCCCTTAATATCTTTTTATTTACCATGTGGCTTGTGGATTTTTCTAGGTCTAGAGGGAGGGGAAGTAAATCAACACTCTTTTTATTTTGCTTCATTTTATTTCCCATGTTAATTTTAAATTTATTATTAAAAAATAGCTTATCTAATTTTAATCTCTTATAGATTAATTAAGTATGCTTTCAAGATATTCGCGCAAGCTCAAGCGGAGGAAAAACCTGACAGTGCATTAATATATATAAGAAAATTTACAAAGCTGGTTGAACTATTAGAAAAACGACAGAGTTTTAAAAAAGTAGGGGTAAGTGTTATATTGCATAATCTATAACTATTTTGTTAATATTTTTTATTGCATTTCAGAACTAGTATGTTGTGGCCACCACAAGACTTTCTTCTATATTTTCCTATACATATTCCATCAGTAACAATAAAAAAAAAAAAAAAAAAAAAAAAAAAGATTTTTTTTTTTTTGTAAAAATTAATACATATTCAATCACTAACAATATTAAAAAAAAAAAAATCGATTTTTTTTTTTTTTTTGGTTAAAAGTAAAAAAAAAATCGATAACTTTGTTTTAAATTATCACAGATTTATAGTTCAACCATTCGTTTTAAAGGTATTGACGAGATCTTTCGAATGATACCCATCTTCAAAATTTACTCCCCTCGAGGAGGGACTTCCCCCCAGGGGGGAGGCGAGGCTCCTACAAACACATTTTTTTTTTCCCAGTTGACTATCTCCATTTAAAAAAATATATATTCGTTTCATTTGGATACGGAGGTCGTGGGATCGAGTCCCCGTAAGGATATTTTGTAATTTTTTCGATTTCTTTTCTCTACGTTTTTAATTAAATTATTAATTTAAGAGAAAATATTTATTTCATTAAGAATTTTTTTTTTTTTTTTTTTTTTTTTTTTTAGTATTCTAATTAATAAAGTATTGAGAATGAATTTAAGAAATGCATTTTTTTATTTACAAAAAGGAAAACCATTAAAAAATTAAAAACTTTAAAAATACAACCTTTTTTATTCCTTCATGTATTCTTTCCGGTCTAGTTTCGTCGGGGCGCCGCGCCCCAGCTTTGTCACCGGCATCTTGGTGTGCGAAGTTACTCGAAACTGAAGTTTCAGGCTTCCTTCCTCTTTTATAAACTCTGCGCCATTGGCGGTTGAGCAAAGCCCCATCGTTGCCATTGCAATTATTTGAACTTGTTAAAATTTCAACAGACTCCCTGATTGCTGCGTAACCGTGGTTATGGTAGTTGGCCAACTTCTTTACTTGTTCAAATTTTATATTTATTTCTTCATTTTTATTCACCTGAGTTAAAGCGGTTGTTATTTTTCCAGTGGTTATATCGTGGCTATGTTCTTTAATACGCGTCTTTATTTTTATGTTTGTTTTTCCTATATAACACATTTCATTACCTTGTTTATTAGTATATGGTATTTTATATATTACCACGGTTTCTAAAGGGTTTAATTTATCTTTATTACTTCTGACTATATCAAGTAGAAACGGTCGTTTTGCTAAGCCAAGCTCAGAGAAAAGCAAAACAAGCAAACTACCACTAACACAAAGCAGAACGCGCCAATAATAAAATCGACAGAAATAACCCAAGATCGTTAAATGCTTATTATACAGAAACCAACTTTCCCATGTTAAATCGGCAAATTTTTCCCCGTAAAGTTTTAAATATTGGACGAACCAAATATCGCAGTAAAATGAAACAAAAAGTAAAATATTCGTATCAACGAGATCTTTAATTTGAGATAAAAACGAACTTTCTAAGTTAATAAGTAAAAAAATGGGAGCATTTTCAATTTAGCGTAAAATTAGATGTTTTGACAACTTTTTGAAAAAATTTCTTCTTCAAGAATTTTTTTTAAAAAACAAGCTAGAGAATTCATAAATGTGCAGAATTCTTTGAAAACTGGTTTTTCAGATAGACAATTACTTAATCTAGGAACTTTTATAAAATTTAGCTTTTAAAAATCAAAATTTCCTATCTTAATTGCTGAAAAATTGTTAAATATCGCCAAAGAGACATAAATCGCCAAATATGAAATTGCTTCATCTCAGTTTACCCGAAAAATATTAATTTCAAATTGAGCTGCTTTTTCTTTTTATAAGCTATTTTTTTAACCAAAGAATCTTTGCTTTTATTATTTTGTACAATTTTAAATTTTATATCCCTGAAAACAGAAATGAATACATTTTTGTATAACATTTGTTTCAAATCTGTAGCTTGAATTGCTGATTTTTTAATATTTTTCATTCCTTAGAATAAGGAAGTCAGTACACGATATAGTATCCAATTTTAATATCCGTGAATTCAATCTGGCAATGATAATTATGATGCATAAAGATTTCTACTTCCTTCTTGGTAGTATACTAGCAGGCTTCGCCCGCTTCGCTTGTCATTTTATTGAAATGAATTTAGACTTTCGGTTTTTCATGGATTTACACGTTGTAAGAGATCCTGAAAACAATTTGACTATTTTTAGAAAATTTCTATTTGCGTGTGTGTGTTCTATGTGTGTGGCGAAAGTTTTGTTCCAACTAGATATCAGGAGCTACTGCTCAGAATTACATATAAATTTATATGCAATTGAACCTTGATGTATAATAGCGTTTAACAATATTTGGTGTCAATTGCTCAACATGGTGCTGTTATACAGTGATTGCCGCAATTTCAGAGAAGGCTATATCTGAGTAACTAATACATGGAATTGCATAAATTTAGAAAAAAATTTACATTGTTACAAATTATAG
Organism: Salticus scenicus; assembly: GCA_963930645.1. Taxonomy (NCBI): domain Eukaryota; kingdom Metazoa; phylum Arthropoda; class Arachnida; order Araneae; family Salticidae; genus Salticus; species Salticus scenicus. Next base: position 338,204,219 of record OZ005650.1, on the reverse strand, counting down.
TGCTTATCAAATTTTGTACCAATATCTCAACATGTGGCGCTGCTATACAGCGATTTTCGCAATTTAAGGAAAGGTTCTGTTGCATATAATGAAACAAAACTTGATATGTGAAAAGACCATTATGAGACATTATGCTGATTCAATCTCGATGCCTATCGGCCGATAAGTGAAGCTCATATACTACAATTTTTTTTTTAGAACTGAAAGGAGGTCATCTGCATGGTGAAAATTTACTTCCGTTGGACATTTTGTGCAACAATACCTCTCTGAGTTGATAATATTCAGCATTCATAATGAAAAAAATAATAAATAATTTGTGCTGCGTTAATATGTATAGGAAAATGTAGAAGAAAGTTTTGTGATGGACACGACATACTTGTCTGCATAGAAAACCCATGGATAATGTCTAGCAACCAGAATTATGGAAAGTTTAATGCAAAGAAAACTTTGTAATACAGTTTAACGCAAAGAACAACATCGCACGAAAGCTGAGTTGAAATCCAGGACATATCTGATGTAAAGTATCAGGTTAATTCCAGTAAATATAAAAACTATTTTAAAACTAGTATGTTGCGGCCACCACAAGACTTTCTTCTATATTTTCTTATACAAATTCACGCAGTAACAATATTTAAAAAATATATATATATGATTTTTTTCCAAAGTTTTTTTTCGTTAAAAGTAAAAAAAAATCGATAACTTTGTTTTAAATTATCACATATTTATAGTTCAACCATTCGTTTTAAAGGTATTGACGAGACCTTTCGAAAGATACCGAACTTGAAAATTTACCCCCCCCGGGGGGGGGGGGGGTACTTCCCCCTTGGAGGGGAAGCGATGCCCCAATTTTTTTTCCTAATTAACTACTACTATTATCAATAATTCATATTAATTTCACAATCACAGGTTAAGAATAACTCTCATTATGTACATTTATACGAAATTTTGTACTATTGTCCATGTTAAAAATTTAGAAAAAATACGATCACAGCGCCACCTGTTGAGCGATTGATCCCCAAATCTAGTCAGCCACAGTTTATGTCAGGGGCCAACTAAATACCAAGTCTGGTTAAATTTCGTTTAAAAAAAGAAAGAAAAAAAAAAAAGATTTTTTTTTTTCTAAGTTTTTTTTTTCGTTAAAAGTATAAAAAATCGATAACTTTCTTTTAAATTATCACAGATTTATAGTCCAACCATTCGTTTTAAAGGTATTGACGAGACCTTTCGAAAGATACCCATCTTGAAAATTTACTGCCCTCCAGGGGTGACGTCCCCCCAGGGGGGGTGGCGAGGCTCCTATGCATACAAAAATTTTTTCCCAGTTGACTATCTCTATTATAAATAATTCTTGTAAATTTCATAATGATTACTAAAATATAATTCTCTTTATGCACATTTATACAAAATTTTGTCCTATATCACCATGTTAAAAATTTAGAAAAAGCGGGATGTCAACGCAACCTGTAAGACAATTTTTACCAAAAGTTGATAGGCACTAATTTATGTCAAGGTGCAACTACACACCAATTTGTATGAAATTCTGTATAGTAGTTCCTGAGATACAGTTGCCACAAAATTTTGTCACACACACACACACAGACAGACAGACATTTTCTAAAAATGGTCAAATCGTGTTCTACACTCTCAAAACGTGTAAATCCATCAAAAACCGGAGGTCGAAAATTTTTACGAATCCAATACTTTCTCTATATTACATATAGAAGAAAGTAAAAAAAATAAATGATATCTACAAAAAAGACACTTAAAATGTACAAAAAATCCAAGCTCAAAGAGAGAGAATTGATTAAAGCTGTGTCTAAAAAGGGTGTGATATCAAATTCCCAAGCTTACATTCAAATACTTATTTAATATTCCCTTTTAACTAAATTTTCACATCTGAATCAAGTGCCTTATGATATGTTGATAGAAATCCTTCTTTCCTGTACTAAATACATCATAGCGTGTTTCTGAAAAATATTATTATTTTTATTTATGTATGATGGGCTTGGCGGCCATCTTTCAAGTAATGAATAAACATTCACGCAATTTGAAAGAAGTTTCTTAAAATATATCTCATGTAAAATTAATTTTGCTATTCCATTCAGCAGAGACGGAAATATTTCGATAACATGATTTCTTATAAGTATTTAGTATTAAGTGCACTTCCATCCTATAAATGCCGGGAATAAAAGAATATAAAAATTTAAATTAACGTAAAAACATGAAGGAGAGGGGGGGAAGCACAGAAGCTTCCACCCCCGTTATATTTACCCAATTTGAATTTAGCTTCTTGGAATAAATATCTCGTAAAAATAATATGGTTATTCCATTCAACAGGGGTTGAAATATTCAGATTAAAAAGGAAAAAAAAAATGCATTGAAAACATCGCAAAAGCCCCGTTAAGAACACAAGTTAATTCAATTTAAGTTTTAACAGTGTTAAATTTGGCGCACTCCCATCCTCCCATCCTATAATTATTTCCCATTGCGCAGCACTAGTGCGATATAAAACTCAATTAACCAACCAATCTACCAAATCATCCTATAGAGCATTTCCTCGTGACGTCTGGTGGTTGGCAAAAAAGCGCGCACGACTTTCCCGCGCCCCGCCCACTATTGATACTACATTGGTGATCCGCCATCGCTATGCTTTTCCCATGCCTTTTTGCCAACCACTCATAAAAGTTGAGATGTTTGTTTACAAACAAGGAACTGCCCTATAATTGATGAGATTTATAGAATTTAAACTAACGTAAAACTTTGAAAGATGGCCGCCAAGCCCATCATACATAAATAAAAATAATAATATTTTTCAGAAACACGCTATGATGTATTTAGTACAGGAAAGAAGGATTTCTATCAACATATCATAAGGCACTTGATTCAGATGTGAAAATTTAGTTAAAAGGGAATATTAAATAAGTTTTTGAATGTAAGCTTGGGAATTTGATATCACACCCTTTTTAGACACAACTTTAATCAATTCTCTCTCTTTGAGCTTGGCTTTTTTTGTACATTTTAAGTGTCTTTTTAACACTTTCCAACAAGGTTGAAAAGTGTTTATGACTTCGGTTTGTCTGTCTGTCTGTCCGTCTGTCTGTCTGTCCGCGCTCTAACTCCCGTAAATATTTATGGAATTTCTTGAAACTGACATATGTTATTCAAGTTCACTGTCGGACGGTCCCTATTGAAAATGGTGTTTATACCTCTACTGGTTTGTGTACAGGGACACCCGAAAGTATTTCAAAGCATTGTGTTCTATGAGAGGTATTTCTATAAACCATATTTTCATACGTTTACTCTTGACATATCTTAATGAAATTTAAATATGTTATTCAAGTTCACTATCGGACGTTCCCTATTGAAAATGGAGTTTGTACCTCTACTGGTTTGTGTACAGGGACACCCGAAAGTATTTCAAAGCATTGTGTTCTATGAGAGGTATTTCTATAAACCATATTTTCATACCTTTAGTGTAAGACATATCTTAATGAAATTGAAATATGTTATTCAAGTTCACTATTGGATGTTTTCTGCATAAAATGGAGGCAATGCCACCATTGGGTTATACACAGGGACACTCAAAAGTATTTCAAAACATTGCGTTCTATGAGAGATATTTCTATAAATGAAATTTTAAGAACTTTAGTTTCCACGAAATTTTAGGAAATTGAAATATGTTATTTATATGCAAAAAAGAATGCTTTGAGTAGAATATAGCATAAATAGCATTATATTTACAGGGTACCACAAAAATATCCAGTTTAATTTAGAGCTATTATTAAAAAAATTGCTAGATATGTACTCTCGTTTACATTAAGCGTTTTTAACACTTTCTAACATTTTTAACACTTTCCAACAAGATTGAAAAGAATTTATGACTTCGTTTTGTCTGTCTGTCCGTCTGTCTGTACGCGCTCTAACTCCCGTAAATATTTATGGAATTTCTTGAAACTGATATATGTTATTCAAGTTCACTATCGGATCTTCCCTATTGAAAATGGAGTTTATACCTCTACTAGTTTGTGTACAGGGTCACCCGAAAGTATCTCAAAGCATTGTGTTAGAGGTATTTCTATGAACCATATTTTCATACCTTTACTGTAGACATATCTGAATGAAATTGAAATATGTTATTTAAGTTCACTATTGGATGTTTCCTGTATAAAATGGAGGAATTACCACCACCGGTTTATGTACAGGGATACTCAAAATATTTCAAAACATTGTGTTCTATGAGAAATATTCTATTAATCAAATTTTAATAACTTTACTTTCCACGATGTTTTTGGTAATTGAAGTATGTTATTTATATGCACAAAAGAATGCTTTACACAGAATATAGTATGATTAGCATTAGATTTACAGGGTGGCACAAAAATATCCAGTTACATTAAGAGCTATTAATAAACAATTGCTAGAATTGTACTTTCGTTTACGTTAAGCGTTTTTAACACTTTCTAACATTTTTTTTAAGTGTGAATATGATTTCAGTTTTGTGTATCTGCCTGTCCGTCTGTCTGTCTGCCTGTCTGTTTGTCCGAGCTCTAACTCCCGTAAATATTTATGGAATTTCTTGAAACTGATATATGTTATTTAAGTTTACGATTGGATATTCCCTATTGAAAATGGAGTTTGTACCTCTACTGGTTGGTGTACAGGTACACCCGAAAGTATTTCAAAGCATTGTGTTCTATGAGAGGTATTTCGATAAACCATATATTCATACCTTTATTGTAGACATATCTCAATTAAATTGAAATATGTTATTCAGGTTCACTATTGGATGTTTCCTGTATTAAATGGAGGAATTGCCATTACTGATTTATGGACAGAGACACTTAAAAGTATTCCAAAGCATTGCGCTCTATGAGAGATATTTCTATAAATCAAATTTTAATATCTTTACTTTCCACGAAGTTTTAGGAAATTGAAATATGTTATTTATATGAACAACAAAAAAAAAAGCTTTGCATAGAATATAGCATGATTAGCATTAGATTTACAGGGTGATACAAAAATAGCCATTTATATTAAGAGCTATTAATAAAAAATTGCTAGAATTGTACTTTCGTTTACATTAAGCGTTTTTAACACTTTCTAACATTCTTAAGTGTGAATATGTTTTCAGTTTGTGTATCTGTCCATCTGTCTGTCTGTCTTTCTGCCCGCGCTCTAACTCCTGTAAATATTTATTGAATTTCTCGAAACTGATATGTTTTATTGAAGTTCACTATCGGATGTTCCATATTCAAAATTGAGTGAATATCTCTTCTGGTTTTTGTACAGGAACACCCAAAGCATTTGAAAGCATTGTGTTCTATGAGTGTTATTTTTATAAATATTTTCCCTATAGAATGTTCCCCATTTAAAATGACATTAATAGGTCCTGTATAACTAGTTTGTTTACAGGGACAAAAAAAAAAAAAAAAAAAAAAAAACACTGCATTACGTTTTAGGACAGAATTTTTTGAAAGTTATATTTAAAAACTTTGTACAGTAAAAATCATAAAAATATTGAAGCATATTGTTAATAATCTAAAATAATGCTTTGTATGGAATATGATATGATTACCTCTCTGATTTACAGGGCTACAGTAAATTATTCAGAGAGATCAAAAGCTGCAATTATAATGTAACGTCTGCATTTTCTTTTGCGTTAAGCCTTTTTAACTCTTTCCTAAATGCCTAAGAGTAATTTTAAAATGAATTAGTCTATCTGTATACTTTTCAGTTCTTCTGTCTGTTGTGTGATAACGTAGGTAAAGAATATTAAAAGTTATTCGATACAACAATTACGTACAGTTGGAAAGTGTTACTAATCAATGCGTACTGCATGATTTTTCTTTCTTGTTTGTAGATATATTCTACTTATTGCTGTTTAATTGAAGTAATTTTAAACTCATTATTATCCTGATCAAATTTTAGGTAAAAGATAAAAAAAGTCTTTTAGAATTAAAGAAGATTGCTATATCAAAAGAAAAAGACATTATTCAAAACAGGTTTGTTTTATTCTTTTCTAAATTGAAATAAAAAAATTTATTTGATTGTATATTTTGTTTTCTACATTAAATATTTTTTATTATATAGTAGTTATTCAACTGAAGATTACAAAAATGTTTCAATTTGTTCAAGAAGTCCTTCGGATGTGCCTTCTGAAAATAACCCAGGTAATTGGTTCTTGTATCGTTGTTATATAAAATCAATACACAAAACCCTTAACGGGTTAAAAGCTTGTGACGCAGCTACTTTATGGCAATGAGAAACTGAAATATAGGTCTTAAAAATAATTATATCAAAATTTAAGTGACGCTTTAGTGTTAATTAAAATATACATAGATTTTTTTATTTTGTCATTTACTTTCTTGTAATATTCTTCATATTTACAGTGCGAACAATATTTTCAACATAGATAGATTTATAAAATTTACTCACTGATGCTTTTTTATCCGCATCTCAAATTCAAAATAAGGGTTTTAAAAGGAATGATATCAAAATTACAGTGACGCCTCGGTGTTACTTTACTAGATTTGTTTTTTAAATTCCACTACAATTATTTTTGTTTTGTCCTATAAGGTATATTTACACTTTGAAACTATGCTTTAAATTTTCAAATATGATATCAAATAATCACACTTTCACTGAGTTTACATTATAAATTGAAATTGTTTATTTCGAAAATTGATTTGTCTTTTGCGTCACGCTATCCTAAACTGTAAATAAAATTTATGTAAATGTTACTTTGTGTCATAGCATCCAAATTAAGTGAAAATATCAGCTAAAAGATAGTGTGATGCAAAGAAAAAACTGCTCAAATTTTATTTGCAGTTTTGGATAGCAGGACGCAAAAGACAAATCAATTTTCGAAATAAATAATTTCAATTTATAATGTAAACTCAGTGAAAGTGTGATTATTTGATATCATATTTGAAAAATTAAAGCATAGTTTCAAAGTGTAAATATACTTTATAGGACAAAACAAAAATAATTGTAGTGGAATTTAAAAACAAATCTTGTAAAGTAACACCGAGTCGTCATTGTAATTTTGATATCATTCCTTTTAAAACCCTTATTTTGAATTTGAAATGCGGATAAAAAAGCATCAGTGAGTAAATTTTATAAATCTATCCATGTTGAAAATATTGTTCGCACTGTAAATATGAAGAATATTACAAGAAAGTAAATGACAAAATAAAAAAATCTATGTATATTTTAATTAACACTAAAGCGTCACTTAAATTTTGATATAATTATTTTTAAGACCTATATTTCAGTTTCTCATTGCCATAAAGTAGCTGCGTCATAAGCTTTTAACCCGTTAAGGGTTTTTTTGTATTGATATCATTCCTTTTTAAGGGTTACTGATCATTTGCTCAAAAAATTAAAACATAGGAAAGGTAGGATGATTTCTGTTTTGACTTCCGTATATTGTAATCCCAATTTGCAAAATTCGTTTTGTATCTTGCATAGCTCAAAAATGAATTATTATAGAATGTTGCAAATTTATATTTTGACTGTCATGATGTCTATTTGTACATCTGCAACTTCGGCGTTAATACGAGCTCTCGTTTTAGAGATATCTACGACATTACATGATTTTTCATAATGTCTGTATCTACACATGTATGTGTATCTCACATAAATTTAAAATTGTTGGGCGCAGAACATTACAAATTGATATATAGGTTTGTTATAACATCTAGTTATGAACTAACCTTTTTGGTCTTTCTGTGACTTTATTTTCGAGATATTTATGAAAATTATATATTCTTAATGAGCAAAAACAGAAAGGTTTTGACATTATATATGACCTATCATCATAGAAAAGATTTCATAAGAAGCTAATGATAGACCCAGTGGCAGAAAGTTTTGTAGCTGTCTGAGACAGGCTTTTAAAATTTCATAATCTGTCTGCAAAATTTGCATGTAATCAGGAGTGAAAATGGCTTAGACTCAAAAAGCCTGAAAGCAGATTAGGGGGGGGGGGGAGGGAACTTAACATCAGTGATGATTTGAAGTTTTTTCTTTAATATCATAAAGATTTTTTTTTTTTTTTTTTTTGCGAGTCGCTTGCGCCGCATCTCCAATTCAAGAGACGTATCGCATATGCCGCTGTCACTTGCCTCTTTGGTGTGCGGCAGGTCTTACAGAAAGAAAATCAACTTACAAAAAAAGCTGAAAAATCTCATCCCTATTTATTATCAATAATTTAAATCATTTTTAGATGAAGTAATAATTGATATTGGAATATTAATTACTTTTTAAAGTGACAATTTTATTTACAAATATGTATAATGTGACTGGGAAACATATACTAATAAAAATCTGGTTTAAACAATAAATAAATAAATAAATAAACAGGTTTTTTTGCCAACCCTGACGGACACCCAAATCTGGTATATAACAAGAAGTTAGTGATGAGGGCTGGAAATTTTTCAATGCCAAAAATGCATTTTTTTTTAGTAAATTATTTACACAGCATATTTAAGCATATCTTTCATTAGTCACAATACGGTTAATAGTTATTTATAGTAATGTCAAATATGTTTTGAGCAAATTGTTCGAGAAGGAGAAAATTAATATAATATAAGAAATCTATAGTTGTGAATCAGAATTTTGAATGTTCCTTCAACAACAACTTTCTATGATTACAGTTATAAAGCATTTGCAACATCAACATATATATAAAGAGGAATATATTGAAAAATTAATGCACTGCTATCCCACTGAGCTTGTATCTGTTTTTTAAAATATTCATTTGATAAATAATGATACAGCAATCTTTTTCTAACTCAGGTAGTAATTTTTATTTAGGTAACCTCATGAACTCTAGTTCTGAGAAAGACTCTGAAAGTTCATGGTCATAATCTTTATCTAACACTCAGTTTATACATATAATGATAATAATAAAAGCCTTTAATAAGCCCACAAAATTGGCATTATTGAAAATCTTAGAGAAAAACCTCATATAAAATTTCAACTTTATTTTTAAAAAACTTTTTAAAACTAATTTCTAAAGAGAATATACAATCGGCAACAAAATATCCAAGCACTAGCCAATAATTCTGCTAGTGCTTGAATACGTTTGCGGCCGACTGAGCCCAGTGGCAGAAAGTTTTGTAGCTGTCTGCAACAGGTTTTTAAAATTTCGTAATCTGTCTGCAAAATTTGCATCTAATCATGGGTGAAAATGGCTTACACTACCAGAGAGCGTCTAAGACGTCATAAATCGGTAGTGCATGGCCGCAGGCAAAAAATGCCCGTAAATTGCAGAAAATTTTTTATGACTGCAGACAAAGACTGTCCGAAAGTTGCGAACTAATTTTTTTTTATTGTGTGCAGACAAAAACTGTCTTCAAGCAGTTTTTCTGTGTCCGCGACTATGTCGCCGTGTTTCTGCCACTGGGGTATAGATATATGCTTTTTATACAAGCAAAAGGAAATACAATTAATTACGTAAATAAATAGAGCTCGAGTTTGAATAAAATTTGGTGAAGTCTAAATGATCGAATGAATGCCATCATAATTTGTGACTGAAAGTCTGGAGAACCATTTGGAAGAATTCGGTATTTCTTCATTTGTTTAAAATATCTAAAATTGAGTAATACTTGAAAAAGTATTATTAGTTTAAGAATTATTCGTTTAGAAGATATAGGGAGATGAAATAACACATTTACTTGAAAAATTCTTTTTTGCAATAGTAAGATCAACTAAAATGTGCAATTAAAAGGGTTCTTGTAAAATATTTTCTAATGTAAAAAACAAATATATACATAGGGAATATGCAAGGATAATACAGCATGTTTTGTAAGTTTTAAATAATTTTAAGGCTAGTAGGCGCAAGTGGCGGTTTGAGTAAAAATCTGGATAAGTCCAGTCAAAACAGGAAAAATAGAAAAAAAAAATCGTGTAGTTTTGAAATTTTGCACACTCATAGCTGAGAGGGTCCTGAACAGCATACTAAAAGTCCCCGCCCGTGGAGGGTGAGCGGGGGGCAGGGGGGATTTAAGGGGGGCAATTTTCAGTTTTTATTACATATCTTAAAAACTATCGCATTTAGATAAAAAATGTCCATTACAAAATTAATCTATGCAAAATTTCCTACAAAAATGTATATTACATTTTGTTTGTACGATCATTCGTTTAGAAGATATAGGGAGATGAAATAACACATTTACTTGAAAAATTCTTTTTTGCAATAGTAAGATCAACTAAAGTGTGCAGAACAATCATTTTTTTACCTCTAAAAATTTCATCTTTTCCATCTTTTCTTGAAATGCTCGCTTTTACTAATCCCTCTATTCATTTTCTCATTTATGTTGCATACTTCATTCACTATATCATTTTCACATATTAAACATTTTTCTGCCATATCGATACACTAGGTAATCGCAAAAAAATCAGAAGAAACATTAAATACACACTAAACGTAAGAGAAATGAAATAAGAATATGTAACAAACGTTCTCACAATTCATAGAGCACACACATTACAAAGCGATGGGGTATCCTTATCAAAACCTGTCCATTACTCTTCGTTTAACCTTTACATTTGAAATATAAGTATTGCATTTTACACATTAGTTACATCTTCCACATGTTTTTTCAGACTTTAACGATAAAAATTCGGAGAATTTGCCCCATTCTATTGCAGTACTAGCGAAAACCCTTTGTTTCGCTTCCTCATGCAATCCTTTGTGAAAGCCGTTGCTTTGTATTTTACGGATATCTTACAGAAAAGTGGAATTTTTCGATTTGTATATTTTGACTTCCACTCTTTAAACTTGGTGCATTGCGCGCACACACACATACAAATATTTATATACAAATATTTATTTGTATGAGTAAAAAATATTTAATCTGAACCTTTTTAATTACGAAATATAGTTTTTATTACTATTGCAAATAACATAAAAAATTAAATAAAAAACACAGAATAGGGTTGGGGACTTTTAGTATGTTGTTCAGTAAACTTAACCTTATAACTGTGCTCAATTTCAAAGCTACACGATATTTTTTAATGTTGATCGATTTTGGGTCTTCGTTATCTGGATTTTTACTCAAACCACCACTTACGCCTACTAGCTTTAAAATTATTTAAAACGTACAAAACATGCTGTATTATCCTTGTATATTCCCTATGTATATATTTGTTTTTTACATTAGAAATATTTGACAAGAACCCTTTTAATTGCACACTTTAGTTGATTTTACTATTGCAAAAAAGAATTTTTCAAGAAAATGTGTTATTTCATCTCCCTATATCTTCTAAACTAATAATCGTACAAACAAACTGTAGTGTACATTTTTGTAGGAAATTTTACGTAGATTAATTTTGTAATTGACATTTTTTCTCTAAATGCGATAGTTTTCAAGATATTTAATAAAAACTGAAAAGTGCCCCCCTTAAATGCCCCCCCTGCCCCCCGCTCACCCCCCACGGGCGGGGACTTTTAGTATGTTGTTCAGGACCCTCTCGGCTATGAGTATGTAAAATTTCAAAACTACACGATTTTTTTCCTCTATTCGTCAAATTTTGGCCTTCGTTGCCTGGACTATTGGAGCTCTGTAAACGAATGATGAATGATTTCCATACCACAATCTACACAAAACATGCTTTTAAGCATTTTAAAAAATTGTTACTCACTTTTGTTTAATCAGCCTATTGATGTTAAATTGTACTTATCAGAACATAATTTATTTGAACTTTGAACCCCATAAACATCATGTATTTGAATTCTCTTGGATATTCCTGTACGTGAACCATTTGCTTTGTCTCAAGGAAAAAATTTAGTGTAGCATATTTATATGAAACCCATTTAAAATACCAAGTTTGGACTTTCTGCTATTATTTGTTCTTGATATATGCTGATAACAGACAGATACACACACAAACCAACCGCTAAAACATTTTCCAATTCAGAGGATTTCAAAACGTATAATTATATAATAAAGAAAAAAAAAAAAATCAATTTCGAAAATTTGACCCAAAAACAATACTTTCTTTACCCTGTGTATACGTGAAAGAAAGTAAATAGTTAGAATTAAAAAAAAACTTTTGAGTAAACATATTTCCTATTAAAACTTAAAAAAAAAAAAAAAAAAAAAAATCAACCACTATTTTTTAAAACACACTACCGTGGGTTTGAATCTTTGACAAGAGAGAGAGCTATTTTCTGTACTGTCTGAAACTATATATGTAGTATAAATAATTCAATAAACATTTTTTTATAATATTCATATATTTTATGCATGTATTTATAATAAAAAAAAATATTTTCTTCTGTTCCGAAACATTTTGTGTAAAGAATTTTCTTTTATTCATTTAATAAGATTAAATTTCTTGACATTAGAATTTAAATCTTAAATATATTTATTTTAGTGATTTACGTTTCACAAAATATTTCACTGAGCGATGCGATAGTTTGTATGTTTTTTTGCGGCGTTCTTGTAGATAATTGAATACAGGTGGGAAACTGTCTCTTATCACCTCTGTCACCCCACAGCTAGGAGAGGAAGTGTCAAAATAATTAAGGTAGTCAAGAAGATAATTTTTCAACTAATAGGGGAATTCTATTATTCATTGATTGGAGCTCTTGGCTGTCAGTTTTTAAAGTTAGGCCAACCCCAATTTTTTCTTTGAACCTGGGCGGCCATGTTGAATAGAAATCTTCATTTCCGGATGCACGCCCTTAATATCTTTTTAGTTACCATGTGGCTTGTAGATTTTTCTAGGTCTAGAGGGAGGGGAAGTAAATCAACACTCTTTTTATTTTGCTTCATTTTATTTCTCATGTTAATTTTAAATTTATTATTAAAAAATAGCTTATCTAATTTTAATCTCTTATAGATTAATTAAGTATGCTTTCAAGATATTCGCGCAAGCTCAAGCGGAGGAAAAACCTGACAGTGCATTAATATATATAAGAAAATTTACAAAGCTGGTTGAACTACTAGAAAAACGACAGAGTTTTAAAAAAGTAGGGGTAAGTGTTATATTGCATAATCTATAACTATTTTGTTAATATTTTTTATTGCATTTCAGAACTAGTATGTTGTGGCCACCACAAGACTTTCTTCTATATTTTCCTATACATATTCAATCAGTAACAATAAAAAAAAAAAAAAAAAAATGATTTTTTTTTTTTTTTTTTATAATTTTTTTTTTTTTTTTTTTTTTTTGTAAAAATTAATACATATTCAATCACTAACAATATTTAAAAAAAAAAAAAAAAAAAAAAAATCGATTTTTTTTTTTTTTTTGGTTAAAAGTAAAAAAAAAAATCGATAACTTTGTTTTAAATTATCACAGATTTATAGTTCAACCATTCGTTTTAAAGGTATTGACGAGATCTTTCGAATGATACCCATCTTCAAAATTTACTCCCCTCGAGGGGGGACTTCCCCCCAGGGGGGAGGCGAGGCTCCTACAAACACATTTTTTTTTTTTCCCAGTTGACTATCTCCATTTAAAAAAATATATATTCGTTTCATTTGGATACGGAGGTCGTGGGATCGAGTCCCCGTAAGGATATTTTGTAATTTTTTCGATTTCTTTTCTCTACGTTTTTAATTAAATTATTAATTTAAGAGAAAATATTTATTTCATTAAGAATTTTTTTTTTTTTTTTTTTTAGTATTCTAATTAATAAAGTATTGAGAATGAATTTAAGAAATGCATTTTTTTATTTACAAAAAGGAAAACCATTAAAAAATTAAAAACTTTAAAAATACAACCTTTTTTATTCCTTCATGTATTCTTTCCGGTCTAGTTTCGTCGGGGCGCCGCGCCCCAGCTTGGTCACCGACATCTTGGTGTGCGAAGTTACTCGAAACTGAAGTTTCAGGCTTCCTTCCTCTTAACAGACTCCCTGATTGCTGCGTAACCGTGGTTATGGTAGTTGGCCAACTTCTTTACTTGTTCAAATTTTATATTTATTTCTTCATTTTTATTCACCTGAGTTAAAGCGGTTGTTATTTTTCCAGTGGTTATATCGTGGCTATGTTCTTTAATACGCGTCTTTATTTTTATTTTTGTTTTTCCTATATAACACATTTCATTACCTTGTTTATTAGTATATGGTATTTTATATATTACCACGGTTTCTAAAGGGTTTAATTTATCTTTATTACTTCTGACTATATCAAGTAGAAACGGTCGTTTTGCTAAGCCAAGCTCAGAGAAAAGCAAAACAAGCAAACTACCACTAACACAAAGCAGAACGCGCCAATAATAAAATCGACAGAAATAACCCAAGATCGTTAAATGCTTATTATACAGAAACCAACTTTCCCATGTTAAATCGGCAAATTTTCCCCCGTAAAGTTTTAAATATTGGACGAACCAAATATCGCAGTAAAATGAAACAAAAAGTAAAATATTCGTATCAACGAGATCTTTAATTTGAGATAAAAACGAACTTTCTAAGTTAATAAGTAAAAAAATGGGAGCATTTTCAATTTAGCGTAAAATTAGATGTTTTGACAACTTTTTGAAAAAATTTCTTCTTCAAGAATTTTTTTTAAAAAACAAGCTAGAGAATTCATAAATGTGCAGAATTCTTTGAAAACTGGTTTTTCAGATAGACAATTACTTAATCTAGGAACTTTTATAAAATTTAGCTTTTAAAAATCAAAATTTCCTATCTTAATTGCTGAAAAACTTAAATATCGCCAAAGAGACATAAATCGCCAAATATGAAATTGCTTCATCTCAGTTTACCCGAAAAATATTAATTTCAAATTGAGCTGCTTTTTCTTTTTATAAGCTATTTTTTTAATCAAAGAATCTTTGCTTTTATTATTTTGTACAATTTTAAATTTTATATCCCTGAAAACAGAAATGAATACATTTTTGAATAACATTTGTTTCAAATCTGTAGCTTGAATTGCTGATTTTTTAATATTTTTCATTCCTTAGAATAAGGAAGTCAGTACACGATATAGTATCCAATTTTAATATCCGTGAATTCAATCTGGCAATGATAATTATGATGCATAAAGATTTCTACTTCCTTCTTGGTAGTATACTAGCAGGCTTTGCCCGCTTCGCTTGTCATTTTATTGAAATGAATTTAGACTTTCGGTTTTTCATGGATTTACACGTTGTAAGAGGTCCTGAAAACAATTTAACTATTTTTAGAAAAT
This sequence comes from Salticus scenicus, assembly GCA_963930645.1. Taxonomy (NCBI): domain Eukaryota; kingdom Metazoa; phylum Arthropoda; class Arachnida; order Araneae; family Salticidae; genus Salticus; species Salticus scenicus. The sequence continues at coordinate 338,189,073 of OZ005650.1, read as the reverse complement.
TTCTATTTGCGTGTGTGTGTTCTATGTGTGTGGCGAAAGTTTTGTTCCAACTAGATATCAGGAGCTACTGCTCAGAATTACATATAAATTTATATGCAATTGAACCTTGATGTATAATAGCGTTTATCAATATTTGGTGTCAATTGCTCAACATGGTGCTGTTATACAGTGATTGCCGCAATTTCAGAGAAGGCTATATCTGAGTAACTAATACATGGAATTGCATAAATTTACAAATAAATTTACATTGTTACAAATTATAGTGCTTATCAAATTTTGTACCAATATCTCAACATGTGGCGCTGCTATACAGCGATTTTCGCAATTTAAGGAAAGGTTCTGTTGCATATAATGAAACAAAACTTGATATGTGAAAAGACCATTATGAGACATTATGCTGATTCAATCTCGATGCCTATCGGCCGATAAGTGAAGCTCATATACTACAATTTTTTTTTTAGAACTGAAAGGAGGTCATCTGCATGGTGAAAATTTACTTCCGTTGGACATTTTGTGCAACAATACCTCTCTGAGTTGATAATATTCAGCATTCATAATGAAAAAAATAATAAATAATTTGTGCTGCGTTAATATGTATAGGAAATTGTAGAAGAAAGTTTTGTGATGGACACGACATACTTGTCTGCATAGAAAACCCATGGATAATGTCTAGCAACCAGAATTATGGAAAGTTTAATGCAAAGAAAACTTTGTAATACAGTTGAACGCAAAGAACAACATCGCACGAAAGCTGAGTTGAAATCCAGGACATATCTGATGTAAAGTATCAGGTTAATTCCAGTAAATATAAAAACTATTTTAAAACTAGTATGTTGTGGCCACCACAAGACTTTCTTCTATATTTTCTTATACAAATTCACGCAGTAACAATATTTAAAAAATATATATATATGATTTTTTTCCAAAGTTTTTTTTCGTTAAAAGTAAAAAAAAATCGATAACTTTGTTTTAAATTATCACATATTTATAGTTCAACCATTCGTTTTAAAGGTATTGACGAGACCTTTCGAAAGATACCGATCATGAAAATTTACCCCCCCCCCCCCCGGGGGGGTACTTCCCCCTTGGGGGGGGAAGCGATGCCCCAAATTTTTTTCCTAATTAACTACTACTATTATCAATAATTCACATTAATTTCACAATCACAGGTTAAGAATAACTCTCATTATGTAAATTTATACGAAATTTTGTACTACTTTTGTCCATGTTAAAAATTTAGAAAAAATACGATCACAGCGCCACCTGTTGAGCGATTGATCCCCAAATCTAATCAGCCACAGTTTATGTCAGGGGCCAACTAAATACCAAGTCTGGTTAAATTTCGTTTAAAAAAAGAAAGAAAAAAAAAAAAAAAGATTTTTTTTTTCTAAGTTTTTTTTTTCGTTAAAAGTAAAAAAAATCGATAACTTTGTTTTAAATTATCACAGATTTATAGTCCAACCATTCGTTTTAAAGGTATTGACGAGACCTTTCGAAAGATACCCATCTTGAAAATTTACTCCCCTCGAGGGGTGACTTCCCCCCCAGGGGGGGTGGCGAGGCTCCTATGCATACAAAAAATTTTTCCCAGTTGACTATCTCTATTATAAATAATTCTTGTAAATTTCATAATGATTACTAAAATATAATTCTCTTTATGCACATTTATACAAAATTTTGTCCTATATCACCGTGTTAAAAATTTAGAAAAAGCGGGATGGCAACGCAACCTGTAAGACAATTTTTACCAAAAGTTGATAGGCACTAATTTATGTCAAGGTGCAACTACACACCAATTTGTATGAAATTCTGTATAGTAGTTCCTGAGATACAGTTGCCACAAAATTTTGTCACACACACACACACAGACAGACAGACATTTTCTAAAAATGGTCAAATCGTGTTCTACACTCTCAAAACGTGTAAATCCATCAAAAACCGGAGGTCGAAAATTTTTACGAATCCAATACTTTCTCTATATTACATATAGAAGAAAGTAAAAAAAATAAATGATATCTACAAAAAAGACACTTAAAATGTACAAAAAAGCCAAGCTCAAAGAGAGAGAATTGATTAAAGCTGTGTCTAAAAAGGGTGTGATATCAAATTCCCAAGCTTACATTCAAATACTTATTTAATATTCCCTTTTAACTAAATTTTCACATCTGAATCAAGTGCCTTATGATATGTTGATAGAAATCCTTCTTTCCTGTACTAAATACATCATAGCGTGTTTCTGAAAAATATTATTATTTTTATTTATGTATGATGGGCTTGGCGGCCATCTTTCAAGTAATGAATAAACATTCACACAATTTGAAAGAAGTTTCTTAAAATATATCTCATGTAAAATTAATTTTGCTATTCCATTCAGCAGAGACGGAAATATTTCGATAACATGATTTCTTATAAGTATTTAGTATTAAGTGCACTTCCATCCTATAAATGCCGGGAATAAAAGAATATAAAAATTTAAATTAACGTAAAAACATGAAGGAGAGGGGGGGGAAGCACAGAAGCTTCCATCCCCGTTATATTTACCCAATTTGAATTTAGCTTCTTGGAATAAATATCTCGTAAAAATAATATGGTTATTCCATTCAACAGGGGTTGAAATATTCAGATTAAAAAGGAAAAAAAAAATGCATTGAAAACATCGCAAAAGCCCCGTTAAGAACACAAGTTAATTCAATTTAAGTTTTAACAGTGTTAAATTTGGCGCACTCCCATCCTATAATTATTTCCCATTGCGCAGCACTAGTGCGATATAAAACTCAATTAACCAACCAATCTACCAAATCATCCTATAGAGCATTTCCTCGTGACGTCTGGTGGTTGGCAAAAAAGCGCGCACGACTTTCCCGCGCCCCGCCCACCATTGATACTACATTGGTGATCCGCCATCGCTATGCTTTTCCCAAGCCTTTTTGCCAACCACTCATAAAAGTTGAGATGTTTGTTTACAAACAAGGAACTGCCCTATAATTGATGAGATTTATAGAATTCAAACTAACGTAAAACTTTGAAAGATGGCCGCCAAGCCCATCATACATAAAAAAAATAATAATATTTTTCAGAAACACGCTATGATGTATTTAGTACAGGAAAGAAGGATTTCTATCAACATATCATAAGGCACTTGATTCAGATGTGAAAATTTAGTTAAAAGGGAATATTAAATAAGTTTTTGAATGTAAGCTTGGGAATTTGATATCACACCCTTTTTAGACACAACTTTAATCAATTCTCTCTCTTTGAGCTTGGCTTTATTGTACATTTTAAGTGTCTTTTTAACACTTTCCAACAAGGTTGAAAAGTATTTATGACTTCGGTTTTCTGTCTGTCCGTCTGTCTGTCTGTCTGTCTGTCTGTCCGCGCTCTAACTCCCGTAAATATTTATGGAATTTCTTGAAACTGACATATGTTATTCAAGTTCACTGTCGGACGGTCCCTATTGAAAATGGAGTTTATACCTCTACTGGTTTGTGTACAGGGACACCCGAAAGTATTTCAAAGCATTGTGTTCTATGAGAGGTATTTCTATAAATCATATTTTCATACCTTTACTCTTGACATATCTTAATGAAATTTAAATATGTCATTCAAGTTCACTATCGGACGTTCCCTATTGAAAATGGAGTTTGTACCTCTACTGGTTTGTGTACAGGGACACCCGAAAGTATTTCAAAGCATTGTGTTCTATGAGAGGTATTTCTATAAACCATATTTTCATACCTTTAGTGTAAGACATATCTTAATGAAATTGAAATATGTTATTCAAGTTCACTATTGGATGTTTTCTGCATAAAATGGAGGCAATGCCACCATTGGGTTATACACAGGGACACTCAAAAGTATTTCAAAACATTGCGTTCTATGAGAGATATTTCTATAAATGAAATTTTAAGAACTTTAGTTTCCACGAAATTTTAGGAAATTGAAATATGTTATTTATATGCAAAAAAGAATGCTTTGAATAGAATATAGCATAAATAGCATTATATTTACAGGGTGCCACAAAAATATGCAGTTTAATTTAGAGCTATTATTAAAAAAATTGCTAGATATGTACTCTCGTTTACATTAAGCGTTTTTTACACTTTCTAACATTTTTAACACTTTCCAACAAGATTGAAAAGAATTTATGACTTCGTTTTGTCTGTCTGTCCGTCTGTCTGTACGCGCTCTAACTCCCGTAAATATTTATGGAATTTCTTGAAACTGATATATGTTATTCAAGTTCACTATCGGATCTTCCCTATTGAAAATGGAGTTTATACCTCTACTAGTTTGTGTACAGGGTCACCCGAAAGTATCTCAAAGCATTGTGTTAGAGGTATTTCTATAACCCATATTTTCATACCTTTACTGTAGACATATCTGAATGAAATTGAAATATGTTATTTAAGTTCACTATTGGATGTTTCCTGTATAAAATGGAGGAATTACCACCACCGGTTTATGTACAGGGATACTCAAAATATTTCAAAGCATTGTGTTCTATGAGAAATATTCTATTAATCAAATTTTAATAACTTTACTTTCCACGATGTTTTTGGAAATTGAAGTATGTTATTTATATGCACAAAAGAATGCTTTGCACAGAATATAGTATGATTAGAATTAGATTTACAGGGTGGCACAAAAATATCCAGTTACATTAAGAGCTATTAATAAACAATTGCTAGAATTGAACTTTCGTTTACGTTAAGCGTTTTTAACACTTTCTAACATTTTTTTTAAGTGTGGTTATGATTTCAGTTTTGTGTATCTGCCTGTCCGTCTGTCTGTCTGCCTGTCTGTTTGTCCGAGCTCTAACTCCCGTAAATATTTATGGAATTTCTTGAAACTGATATATGTTATTCAAGTTTACGATTGGATATTCCCTATTGAAAATGGAGTTTGTACCTCTACTGGTTGGTGTACAGGTACACCCGAAAGTATTTCAAAGCATTGTGTTCTATGAGAGGTATTTCGATAAACCATATATTCATACCTTTATTGTAGACATATCTCAAATAAATTGAAATATGTTATTCAGGTTCACTATTGGATGTTTCCTGTATTAAATGGAGGAAATGCCATTACTGATTTATGGACAGAGACACTTAAAAGTATTCCAAAGCATTGCGCTCTATGAGAGATATTTCTATAAAGCAAATTTTAATATCTTTACTTTCCACGAAGTTTTAGGAAATTGAAATATGTTATTTATATGAACAACAAAAAAAAAAGCTTTGCATAGAATATAGCATGATTAGCATTAGATTTACAGGGTGATACAAAAATAGCCATTTATATTAAGAGCTATTAATAAAACATTGCTAGAATTGTACTTTCGTTTACATTAAGCGTTTTTAACACTTTCTAACATTCTTAAGTGTGAATATGTTTTCAGTTTGTGTATCTGTCTGTCTGTCTTTCTGCCCGCGCTCTAACTCCTGTAAATATTTATTGAATTTCTCGAAACTGATATGTTTTATTGAAGTTCACTATCGGATGTTCCATATTCAAAATTGAGTGAATATCTCTTCTGGTTTTTGTACAGGAACACCCAAAGCATTTGAAAGCATTGTGTTCTATGAGTGTTATTTTTATAAATATTTTCCCTATAGAATGTTCCCCATTTAAAATGACATTAATAGGTCCTGTATAACTAGTTTGTTTACAGGGACAAAAAAAAAAAAAAAAAAAAAAAAAAAAAAACACTGCATTACGTTTTAGGACAGAATTTTTTGAAAGTTATATTTAAAAATCTTTGTACAGTAAAAATCATAAAAATATTGAAGCATATTGTTAATAATCTAAAATAATGCTTTGTATGGAATATGATATGATTACCTCTCTGATTTACAGGGCTACAGTAAATCATTCAGAGAGATCAAAAGCTGCAATTATAATGTAACGTCTGCATTTTCTTTTGCGTTAAGCCTTTTTAACTCTTTCCTAAATGCCTAAGAGTAATTTTAAAATGAATTAGTCTATCTGTATACTTTTCAGTTCTTCTGTCTGTTGTGTGATAACGTAGGTAAAGAATATTAAAAGTTATTCGATACAACAATTACGTACAGTTGGAAAGTGTTACTAATCAATGCGTACTGCATGATTTTTCTTTCTTGTTTGTAGATATATTCTACTTATTGCTGTTTAATTGAAGTAATATTAAACTCATTATTATCCTGATCAAATTTTAGGTAAAAGATAAAAAAAGTCTTTTAGAATTAAAGAAGATTGCTATATCAAAAGAAAAAGACATTATTCAAAACAGGTTTGTTTTATTCTTTTCTAAATTGAAATAAAAAAATTTATTTGATTGTATATTTTGTTTTCTACATTAAATATTTTTTATTATATAGTAGTTATTCAACTGAAGATTACAAAAATGTTTCAATTTGTTCAAGAAGTCCTTCGGATGTGCCTTCTGAAAATAACCCAGGTAATTGGTTCTTGTATCGTTGTTATATAAAATCAATACAAAAAACCCTTAACGGGTTAAAAGCTTGTGACGCAGCTACTTTATGGCAATGAGAAACTGAAATATAGGTCTTAAAAATAATTATATCAAAATTTAAGTGACGCTTTAGTGTTAATTAAAATATACATAGATTTTTTTATTTTGTCATTTACTTTCTTGTAATATTCTTCATATTTACAGTGCGAACAATATTTTCAACATAGATAGATTTATAAAATTTACTCACTGATGCTTTTTTATCCGCATCTCAAATTCAAAATAAGGGTTTTAAAAGGAATGATATCAAAATTACAGTGACGCTTCGGTGTTACTTTACAAGATTTGTTTTTAAATTCCACTACAATTATTTTTGTTTTGTCCTATAAGGTATATTTACACTTTGAAACTATGCTTTAAATTTTCAAATATGATATCAAATAATCACACTTTCACTGAGTTTACATTATAAATTGAAATTGTTTATTTCGAAAATTGATTTGTCTTTTGCGTCACGCTATCCTAAACTGTAAATAAAATTTATGTAAATGTTACTTTGTGTCATAGCATCCAAATTAAGTGAAAATGTCAGCTAAAAGATAGTGTGATGTAAAGAAAAAACTGCTCAAATTTTATTTGCAGTTTTGGATAGCATGACGCAAAAGACAAATCAATTTTCGAAATAAATAATTTCAATTTATAATGTAAACTCAGTGAAAGTGTGATTATTTGATATCATATTTGAAAATTTAAAGCATAGTTTCAAAGTGTAAATATACTTTATAGGACAAAACAAAAATAATTGTAGTGGAATTTAAAAACAAATCTTGTAAAGTAACACCGAGTCGTCATTGTAATTTTGATATCATTCCTTTTAAAACCCTTATTTTGAATTTGAAATGCGGATAAAAAAGCATCAGTGAGTAAATTTTATAAATCTATCTATGTTGAAAATATTGTTCGCACTGTAAATATGAAGAATATTACAAGAAAGTAAATGACAAAATAAAAAAATCTATGTATATTTTAATTAACACTAAAGCGTCACTTAAATTTTGATATAATTATTTTTAAGACCTATATTTCAGTTTCTCATTGCCATAAAGTAGCTGCGTCATAAGTTGCTGCACCCGTTAAGGGTTTTTTGTATTGATATCATTCCTTTTTAAGGGTTACTGATCATTTGCTCAAAAAATTAAAACATAGGAAAGGTAGGATGATTTCTGTTTTGACTTCCGTATATTGTAATCCCAATTTGCAAAATTCGTTTTGTATCTTGCATAGCTCAAAAATGAATTATTATAGAATGTTGCAAATTTATATTTTGACTGTCATGATGTCTATTTGTACATCTGCAACTTCGGCGTTAATACGAGCTCTCGTTTTAGAGATATCTACGACATTACATGATTTTTCATAATGTCTGTATCTACACATGTATGTGTATCTCACATAAATTTAAAATTGTTGGGCGCAGAACATTACAAATTGATATATAGGTTTGTTATAACATCTAGTTATGAACTAACCTTTTTGGTCTTTCTGTGACTTTATTTTGGAGATATTTATGAAAATTATATATTCTTAATGAGCAAAAACAGAAAGGTTTTGACATTATATATGACCTATCATCATAGAAAAGATTTCATAAGAAGCTAATGATAGACCCAGTGGCAGAAAGTTTTGTAGCTGTCTGAGACAGGCTTTTAAAATTTCATAATCTGTCTGCAAAATTTGCATGTAATCAGGAGTGAAAATGGCTTAGACTCAAAAAGCCTGAAAGCAGATTAGGGGGGGGGGGAGGGAACTTAACATCAGTGATGATTTGAAGTTTTTTCTTTAATATCATAAAGATTTTTTTTTTTTTTTTTTTTTTTTTTTGCGAGTCGCTTGCGCCGCGTCTCCACTTCAAGAGACGTATCGCATATGCCGCTGTCACTTGCCTCTTTGGTGTGCGGCAGGTCTTACAGAAAGAAAATCAACTTACAAAAAAAGCTGAAAAATCTCATCCCTATTTATTCTCAATAATTTAAATCATTTTTAGATGAAGTAATAATTGATATTGGAATATTAATTACTTTTTAAAGTGACAATTTTATTTACAAATATGTATAATGTGACTGGGAAACATATACTAATAAAAATCTGGTTTAAACAATAAATAAATAAATAAATAAACAGGTTTTTTTGCCAACCCTGACGGACACCCAAATCTGGTATATAACAAGAAGTTAGTGATGAGGGCTGGAAATTTTTCAATGCCAAAAATGCATTTTTTTTTAGTAAATTATTTACACAACATATTTAAGCATATCTTTCATTAGTCACAATACGGTTAATAGTTATTTATAGTAATGTCAAATATGTTTTGAGCAAATTGTTCGAGAAGGAGAAAATTAATATAATATAAGAAATCTATAGTTGTGAATCAGAATTTTGAATGTTCCTTCAACAACAACTTTCTATGATTACAGTTATAAAGCATTTGCAACATCAACATATATATAAAGAGGAATATATTGAAAAATTAATGCACTGCTATCCCACTGAGCTTGTATCTGTTTTTTAAAATATTCATTTGATAAATAATGATACAGCAATCTTTTTCTAACTCAGGTAGTAATTTTTATTTAGGTAACCTCATGAACTCTAGTTCTGAGAAAGACTCTGAAAGTTCATGGTCATAATCTTTATCTAACACTCAGTTTATACATATAATGATAATAATAAAAGCCTTTAACCCTCTCAGCGTGTGACGTCATATGACCTTCCTACTTCAAAAATAATCTTATTGTTAGAAGAAAGCTACCCTGAAAATCCCCTGTTATGTCCGTTGAAGTTACACCAAAAATTTCCGAACATTTTTTCCCCCACAACTGGGGGTGTGTCCGTTCGAACAAAAGCTCTTTGCGTCCGAAAATATTTCCAAAGTGGGATTAGGAAGAAATGTACATGTAGAAGAAACTGGATTGATATTTCAAAACCCTTTTGGAAATATAGCAACAGACTTTATCATTTCTATGTAAGAAAAATGGGTTCAGAAAAATTAAAGCTGTAATTTAAAATAGCTTTAGCAGCGCAAAATTTAGTCTGCATTGTATTTCCAATTCATAAATTTAAATTTCCATAACTTTTATTATCAGAAATCATAAATGATTAATTAATTATATGTAGCACAAACTATAAACACTTTGAACGTAATATTTACTAATTTTATAGATATTTTACATTAAAATGGTATGCAAAAATGAATTGTAAAACTTTCTTTTTTATACAAATACCATAACAATAATAATAATAATTTATAAAAGTTTGAAATTATTATTTTATTTTATTTATTTATTATTATTATTATTATTATTTTGAATGAATGAATTAATTTATATGATATTTTACAGCTATCTTTATTATCTTTAATTGCACTTTCTTTTAAAATTATAATAAAAATAAAAATGCTGTTGATATAAGGAGCAGAAATAAATGTATATATTTCGATTTTATTTCTCAAAATTGTAACTATGTTAATCTACATTAATTATTAAAGTTAATTTCAATGACAGGTTAATTTGGTTAATCAATAAATATATAATAAATAATGAAATATAATAAAATTAGCAAAATTATTAAGTAAAAAAAAAAAAAGTTTTCTTTTTTTTTTTTTAATATTTTACTAATAACCAATTTACAAAGAAAATTTATTCCATCATATGAATTATTTCTTAACTATAATAACACAGCAACATACGTGATCAGACGCAGAAAGGAGCTCTCAAAAGTTCAAATACAACAAAAATAATAGTAAGGAAATAATGAAGAATTTCCTTAAAATAAATCGAAGCATGAACACTTCAGTTAAATTACTAAAGGTAAAAAATAAATAAATAAATAAATAAATAGCTGATTGGGAAAAGTATTAGACTATATTTCAACACAACTTTATTTGTTTGAAATTCATATTCCTTCATAAAACTAACTTATGGTGTGAAACTTTTTGAGTATATAGAAAATGATTATATTATGATTTGTTAAATTCACTTTTATATTTATGAATTTCCTAAATTAATGCATTCTGCATATCATTTTGTATATTATATATTTGTAAAAAATATATATGATAAATTGGAAACTTTTATAAAGGATATTATAGAACCAAATGATCTGTGTTTAGCACATCACTAAACGCTGAAAATCGTAGTAAAAACGATTTTTTTATTTTTCTTAATCAATTAATTTTTTAAACTATTAATAGCAAGTACTTCAAATTTTTATGACTTCACTTTCTCATCGCAAATAATACATATATTTATTTTATATTTTAATTACATTTAATACATTTTTTTTTTTTAAACATGTCAAACCTATTTTTCCAAAAAATAAATAAATAAATAAAATTTGGAGGCTTGTCTAATGAAATAGAAAATAAGCTAATGATTTTTTTTATTTTTCAGTGAGTATAACAGAATTCAAAAAGACATTCTTTCATGTCACCTTTTCTGAAATCTTTTCCCAAAAATCTCATGTCTTTATAGAGAAAAAAAAAACATTAATTTTTTTGTCGTAAAAGCAAGCATAATTACAAGTGTTTTTATGCCTTTGCAATAAAATTTAGTTGAAAGATTTGAAAAAAAAAAAAAAAAAATCGGAAGAAAGTAATAAGCCGGCTTAATGCGCGCATTTTGTCATTTTATTCTCGAAAAACGGTTGTTTATTATAATTATTTAAATTAATTCAATTATCTATTAAAAAAAAAAAAAAAAAAAAAAAAAAAAACTGACATTTAGTCATGGCTAAAGAAAATTTGACCATTTTGTACTATATTTAGTTTTTATATATTTTGCTCTGACTTTGTAATTGCAAGAAGTTTAGTTAATCTCGGTCAAATGTTTAAAAGAAATGAAAGAAAAAAGGGTATGCGATTAAAACTTAAGCTTTTGATTCTTACCGCAGTAATTCACAGTACACAGATTGTTATCTATCTATTCAATACCTTTTAAAGCTCTGCAATGCATTTAGTTTAAATAATTCCTTCTGAAACAAATATTGGGTTACTCTGATTTTACAGATATCATTAAGATTTTTTTTTTTAAAGAATTTTTATTCAGATTTGACAAAACATTTTTTTTTTTTTTTTTAATTGCCTGTCTTTATATTTACAGTGCAATGTGCAAAATGTTTTTAACCAGTATAATACTCCTAATCCATTTTTAAAGTGATATCACTAACAAAGTTGGTTATGTTTCTTTGTCTAATCCGATTTGTGTACGATATCAGAGGGGCGGCATTTTCACAAATTTGCAATCCTCTCAAAATCTATCTACATCCGACTCACTTTTGCTTTTTTTTTCGTAGTACTATTTCTTTCAGACAATGACTATGAGTTGTCACCATATACTGTAAAAGCACTTATTTTCGCGAGGCTTTAATTTTCGCGATTTTCGCGAGCCCATTGTAATCGCGAAAATTAAAGCCTCGCGAAATATTTTTTTTTTTTTTTTTTAATTTTTTTTTTTTTTTTTCGCAGCAAATAATAATTAAAAAAAAAAAAAAAAAAAAAACAGAAATTTTTCAATTACCAAAACTCACATGCATTGACGGTCCGAATACGAGAAAAGTGAAGAGGGTGGGGTGATTATATTTTCGGTGCAAAGGGGGTTCAAAAGTCCCTAGTTTGATAAACAGCATGAGAAAAAAGGGATTAAGAAAAGAAAATTGTTTGGGATGGAATGTGCGCGTTGAGCCAAAGCCAGAGTTGATGTATAAGCACCGTTGTAAGTGCAAATTGTTTTTAGAGCGGTGGGGACGAACTTTTCGGACAAAAGGAAATTTCTTAAAAGGCCTTATGCAAAAGGGGCTCTATATTTAGGTACTTTTCAACGTTAGGATTTTTCAACTTTCGGTTCTGTTCATATAAAATTCGCGAAATTTTCAGCTCGCGAAATCACCGATATCTTCACTTTCGCGAAAATTACGGCTCGCGAAAATAAGTGCTTTTACAGTATTGTATTACACCTTCAATGAACGTGCAGATATTTTTGTTTTATTTAAAATACATAAAATTAAAAAATCGCCATTATATCTGTTCGGATTACTAGATTTTATCAAAAATTGGAACACTTATTAATCAGGACCAAATATAGTTAATGCTGTATTTTTTTATTCAATCGGATATTGATTCGAAAGATATTAAATAAAAAGCACGTTGTAACTTTAAAATCAAAAGAAAAAAATAGTGATTTCAAACATAAATAAATGAACAAGTAAAAATATTTATTTTTATGTCGGGAAAAGCAAAAAGGAGGGGGGGGGGGGACCTGCAAGCATATTTTCTTTTTAAATAATTAAAATAAAATTGAGAAGAATTGTGCTAAAGAACTGAGACAGTTTCAGTATAGAACGGTACACATGTATTATTATAATTATTATTATTATTATTATTATTATTATTTATATATGTTGAACATAATTATAAGGAAAGTATGTTTGCATTTATTTATCAAATTTGAAGAAAGATATAACATAATTAGTTAATTGAGAAACTTATTTAAAAATATTTATATAATTAACATTTTTAAATTATTGAAAGGAAAGTTTCTAAAATATTGATGGCAACATTTAATACATTAAAATAAATGCAAAAGGCTTAAATTTAATAAAAGAAATGGAAATTTCTGAAAATAAACAAATTTTATGAGAGAAATATGTCTATTTAAAAATTTTAAAACTGTAAAAACTATATATCGAAAAAATCTCTGATTCATGAATAAAAATATTTATATAATTAGCATTTTTAAACTATGGAAAAGAAGTTAAAGTTTCTAAAATATTTATGGCAACTTTTAATAAATTAAAATAAATGCAAAAGGCTTCAGTTTTATAAAAGAAATGGACATTTCTGAAGATAAATATGAATATTTAAAAAATTTTAAAACTATAAAAACTATATATCGAAAGATTCTCTGATTGATACGTCAAAAGTCAAAACTAAATAAATATGTACATATATACTCTTTTCAGAAAAAGAAAAAAAAAACGTATGTTTTAAATAAAATTTTAAACAAATAAATAAATTTAAAAAAAAAAATAGGTATGAAAAATTGTGCTAAAAATAGGGAAGAGCTGCAGTATAAAATATTCGGCGAAATTTGAAATTTGGCACCGAAGTAGCTCGAAATTTCTTCGTCTAACTTATTCAGTTACCATAGCAATTTAAATCACCGCCAAAATTACTACAAAAATGTATAAGCCGTCAAGAGGTTCCTATATTAAAGCTATACCAAAGAAATTTTAAGAAATGAATATAATAATCGGTGCTAGTGAAAGAAACCCAGTTACTGTGTGCCTTTACATGGAAGAATAGTGAAAATAAATCCTGTCGTACAAGGTACAAAACTAAATTTTGTTTTGTGGAGAATTTTATTTTTGAATAATTACAGTACAGAAAACACTCATAAAAATCATTTTTTTCCCCTGAATTTTATTGTATCGAAGTGATTATTTCTCATTGTAATTGTTTAGAAAAATGCACGTTAACCTTAGGACGGAAGACTATTAACTTCAATCTGGAGTTTTTATAGATCAGCGTTGTGTAACACCAAAATAAATTAGAAATATCAGTCCTATCGTTACGAATTTGGTACAAAATGAACGAAGCTATTTTTCTTAGTCCAGGTGTGCAAACAGTTTCTCGACACGACAACTAGATTTTTTTTTTTTAATTAACAAAAGTATGAAATTTAGGTGTAACACCTCATTTTAATTCATTTCTGTCATTTTAAAAAGTACGTGGCCCAGTTTAACAGTCAAAAAATGAGATAAAAATTCAATTAAAAATTAAAATAAAAATTTACAGATTAAAATTAATAATCCTCCGTATATAACTAAATTCTGTCTTTGGCAGAATTCTTAATTTTTAATTTTTTTATCTCATTTTTTGACCGTAAAACTGAGCGAAGTACTTTTTAAAATGACTGAAATGAATTAAAATTAAGTTTTGCGACCTAAATTTCACACTTTATTTAATTTAAAAAAATCTAACTATCGTGTCGAAAAACTGTTTGCACACCTGGATTTAAAAAAATCTCTTCTTTCATTTGATACCTAATTTGTAACGATAGGACTGATATTTCTAATTTATTTTAGTGTTACACAAAACTGCTCTACAAAAGCTGGTGACAACGTTTTTACTCAGATTGAAACTAATAGTCCTCCTAGTCCTTAAAAAAAAAAAAAAAAAAAAAAAAATTCTGTCTTATGATTTTTGAATTTTTACTTCCGTTACCCGACTACCGTAGGTTATGGAAGCATTGTATTCGGTCCAAAAATTCGATATCGAGATTTCCCCTGATTTACATCTTTTAAGGTCTCTTGAGTCAAAAAAGTGGTTTTTGGCGATTAGTCAGTGTGTGTGTGTGCGTGTGTGTATGTATGTGTGTGTGTGGGGGGGGGGGGAATCTTCTCTCATATTTCCGAAACTAATAAAGATACAGCTCCGAAACTTCAGAATTAAAACAGAACAGATGAATTTTCCAAATTTTGGTGAAAATTGGAAAACCGGAAGTGAGGTCATAAGTTATGTAGTTCGTTAGTTCAGGAAAATTGATAGGCGTCCTGTATAAATAGCTGAATTTCAGGTACTGCGAGTGGATTCCTTTCAAAACGGCTGCATGGATTTTTTTCAAATTTGCAATATTAACCCTCTTTTAAATGTAATTGTTGTTATCCGGTCAACAAGTTTTGGTAAAAATCGGTGTCTCAAAAACGGCTCTAACGATTTTCTTGAAAACTGTTGCATAAACCCATTTTAGATATCCTTTCTCATGCTTTGCGTGGTTATTACAAGAAATTTAATAGTCATCGTGATCAGATAGACCAGTTTTAGATCTCGGAAATTGGTGTTAAAAAAAAAAAAAAAAAAGAAAAAAGAAAAAAGAAAAAAAAGAAAACTGTAGCATTATTTTTTTTTTTCTTCATTGCTATGTAAACTCTATTTTATGCAGAAACTCTATTTACAGAATGCATGCAGATAGCTCGACCTGCGGCTTATTTCTGTCGAGCTATCTGCATGATAGACCAGATGTTTCTGCCTAAAGGTTGTCTGAGTGAGTACTGCCGACCGGTTGTCGGCCTGGATAGCTCAATTGGTAGAGCCTTGACCTTGTAAGTGAAAGATCCGGGGTTCGACTCCCGGTCCAGGCATTATTTTCACTCAGTTGGAAAAATAAATTTCAATAAATATGATTTTCTCCCCAATCAATTGATTGTGTGATTTTAATATATTGTATTTCTTTCTCCCATTATTTAATGATGTTTTCCATTACCTGCGGCTTATTTCTGTCGAGCTATCTGCATGATAGACCAGATGTTTCTGCCTAAAGGTTGTTTGAGTGAGTAATGCTGAGCGGTTTTCGGCCTGGATAGCTCAATTGGTAGAGCCTTGACCTTGTAAGTCAAAGATCCGGGGTTCGATTCCCGGTCCAGGCATTATTTTCACTCAGTCGGAAAAATAAATTTCAATAAATATGATTTTCTTCCCAATCAATTGATTGTGTGATTTTAATATATTGTAATGTTTATAGAGTCCAACGAGCTATTTTTGGCCCTTTATTCAAAGTATTTTTAATCTTTCACGTGTGAAATTTGAAGATTTCATAGTATTCTTCAAAACCAAATAACGCTTTTCTATATATTTTTTGAATAATAGCATAGGTCTTTTTATAAAAATATATTAAAAAATCACTTTGTGCAAATTTTTGTAATATGATTTTCTTTTTTCTTTTTTTTTTTTTTTCTGAAACTATTTCTAAACAACCTTGAATTATTTATAGCAAATGTATTATGATTTGTAGATACTGAAATGTTTTCATTTTACTTGAGATAAAATAATAATAATAATAATAATAATAATAATAATAAAAATAAATTTTGAAAATTTTGTAAATTTTATTATTCAAATGTAAAAGTATTTTTTTTAATAAATTGTTAACGCATTTGTATTGTAATATTCAAATAGATTCATAGTATATTTGAACTAGAATAACAAAAAAAGAAAAAGAAAATAAAAGAAGAAGAATTAGCGAAGCTCGAGCATTTAAAATAATTAAATATATTAAAATTTTTAAATTTACTTTTTTGCTTTTGATAAGTTCGAAGACATTTTATTATACTTATTACTACTACATTTTATTACACATAACATGCAATCATCCCCTCAAAACAAAAACAGAAGAGGTTAATAAGTTGATTGTCCAAACAGCTGATAGGTTTCTAAACATTATAAAATATTTTTATTGTTAAAAAGTTTAATTTCTTTTTATTCATTGCAATCCCCCCCCCCCAAAAAAAAAAAAAAAAAAAAAAAAAACCGCTTTTAAATCGTTATTAGATTTTGGAAATATATTGAAGAAAATTCCGGAAATTCTTGAATTACTTAAAAATTTTACTGTCCGAGACTTGAACCAGAATATCCGCTTCCATTTTTCTTTTAGCTTTAAGTATTTAAATATTTTTAAACTTGGGTTATCTGCAAAAGAAAAATGAAATTTTATGTCGAATTTTTCCATCGTAAAACTGACGTCAACGTTTTATTCGTAGATTGAGTCTAATAGTCCTCTACTCAATCATTCAATTACTCTACTCAATAAATCTTTCGAAAATTCAAAACGGATTCTTTAGGAATTAATAACTTATACCTTTACAATTTAAATATATGAGGATTATTTATCAAATAACAATAAGTAAAAGTTCTTTCTTTTTATGTGTGAATAACAGCGCAATTAAAAGCAGACGAAAAAAATGCAATATAAATACTATTTTTCGTTGCACTGTTCATTTGAAAAACATTTTTTTTTTTCACTTGAAATAAAATGTTTTAACAATTTAACAGGATATTTATTTTTATGTTATGTATAAAAAATAACAAAATTAAAAGCAGATGATAAGCATTTCTTACTATTGGCTTTGGTGTAAAATATTAATAAAATATAAACATTTCGACCTTCTCAACCTTCCCCCCACTAAAAAAATAAAAAATAAATAAAACTTTTACGATACTGTCCGTTTTGATGCTGATTATGATTAATTTTCTTTTCTTTTTCCTTAAAAAAAAAAAAAAATGATTTTCATGAAATTTTGGCAAAAGCAGAATTTAGTTTAGTATGGATGATTATAATTTTTTCATTTTATTTTATTTATTCATTCATTCATTTTTTTTTTTCAAAATTTAACATCGCTTTCAAATTATTAGGACAGAAGACTGTTAGTCTCAATCTACGGATTTTTACGATACCAGTTTTACAGTAGTTGGACATTTATTGAAAATTTATCGAAAATATAATTGAATACAGTCGAACCTCGTTAACATGAACACTGTTAACGTGAATTACTTTTAACATGAACTGTTTCCACCATCCCCGTCAAAATGAAGATTTGTTTAGTTATATGAAGATTAGTTACTGATAGCATGAACTACTGATAATATGGGCAAATTTTTTATCACTCTTCAGATTCACGTTAAGGAGGTTCGACTGTATTACATTTTTATCCCCCTTGAGATTCACATTAACGAGGTTTGACTAATTGGAAAGCGGTGTTATAATTTGGGGGGGGGGGGGACTAACAGTCCTCCGTACTAAACTAAATTCTGCTTTTGACAGAATTTCATCAAAATCGTTCTTTCTTTTTCTTTCTTTTCTTAGAATGGAAAAGAAAAGAAAATAACAAGCACTTTCGAAATAGACAGTATCGAAAAAGTTTTTTTTTTCTTTTTTTTTCAAAAAAAATTTTTTTTTTTTTAATTATTCGCTTTAAAATATATTTTTCTATACGTCGAAAAAAAAATTAACTCGTAAATTGTTTTGGTAACAATTATAAATTAAAATAAATAATTTAAAAGTTTAGAAGTTAGAATTTCTAATTTTATTATTATTTTTTAACTCGCTATGTAAACTCTGTTTTACATGTCTTTATATGCATATTAGCTTTCTCTTATAGGAAATTTGATAGGTGTCTACTTCGTTAGTTCAATTTTATGTCTTCTAATCACATTATTTCTAAAAAATGTACTATATAATACGTGTAATATCTATTGATTGATTCTTTTTTATTATTATGACGACAATTTTCAATTTTTTATTTTTTTCCCACTTTTTAGGGTTCCTCTATAAACGTATTCTATTTAAAATATCACTTTTTTTTTTTTTTAATCCTTCTTTTATTTTAACTTTTTAATTGTGTAACTTATGTTACCTAACTTAAAAACGAACTTAGCTATGTAACTCCGGTACCTTTTAGAAAATTCTGAAAGATTTTTGAAAACTAAATTTTTCTAGAAGGTTCCATGCAATTTCTAGACGTTTCCACGGAGGCTCCATGAAGTTTCATGAAGTTTCTAAATATTTCAATGAAGTTTCTAGAAGATTCATGAAGTTTCTAGGAGTTTCATGAAGTATCTAGAAGATTTCATGAAGTTTCTAGAAAATTCCAGGAGGGGCCAGCTGTTGAGTGGTCCGGCGCTCAAAGCTAGTAGACAGAAAGTGCTGGGTTTGATCCAAAGTCCCGCTCATCGACTAGTCGTTCGGAGTTATCCATGATTTTCTCTGAAACTCGCATAAATACGGGTTAGGACCCCTTAGGAAGACCACTATGAAGGACATTCCACCTACATGTCTAGGACCCTAGTGCAGTCAATCTGCCTTAAGCTTACAACAACAACTAGAAGGTTACATGAAAATTCTATATTTAATTTATATTAAAGAAAATTTCAGATAGACAAACCGATTAAATATAAAAACATTCTAATAAACTTCTTATTATAACAGATATATTTTATGTTTTTTTTTACAGTGTAGTATACTTAATTCAACTATTCCTTCAATATATTATAGGCTTTTTTAGCGTATTTTTTATGGGATAAGAAAAGGGAAAATAAAAAATCTTTCAGGTGAAGAATTATTTAATGGTATGGTTATGGTTATGATTATTATTACTATTTTTTTAAATTATTTATAACCCTTTGCCGGTCCTATTTAATACCACTCCTCTTACCAGTGTTGACAAATTCAGTGATATTTTTATTCAATATCCACCACAAAATTTTAACTGTAACGGCTGCTTAATCCCTTCGAAGGCAATTCGTTCATTATGTATATCAAATGCTATTGCTCAGAATTATTTATGATAGTTGAACAAAAATGTTCCTAAATTTGGCGACAATGTTTACAGCACTTAGGAGCGTCTCGGCGGGCCAATGGTTAAATTTAAAAAAGCAGATTTTAATCTAAGTTACAAAGTAATAAACGTTTGCCATGTAGGATTAAATCATTTTATGTTTCGAAAAAAAGGTAATAATTTATTCGTCACATTTCTTACATTTCACAATCAAATTATTATTTATTTATTTATTTAATTTTTAATATTATTATTTAATTCATATTCATATTTAGCAATGTTTACTATTCAGTTTAGTTATTTTTATTTATTTAATTGTATTTGTAGAAATAATATTGTTATATAATGAAAAGAATTAAACTTATTATTTTAATTATAAATGTGACTAAAATTTATTTTTATTTATACTTTTATAATACAATTAATAGCAGTATAATTGTAATTTTTTGCACATGCAATTTTATTATCAGAAAGCAAAATCTAGAAAAAATGTGTAATTATGTCCCACTAATACATAGTACCAAAACTAAAATGTTTAATAGAAGCTGGTATATAGTTATATGTAAAATTATAGTTTTTGAATAAAAGCAGAGCTACTTTTTGTTCCATAAAAAACCAAATTGAAATGTCCGGATAAGATACTGGCGGTAGTGGGGACCTTGGCAATGCAGTACCGGCGAGGAATACACTGTCGAATGTAGCGAATACCTGAAGCAAAATTTACTTTTTTATTTTATTTTATTTTATTTTAGTACGATAGTACTATTTGGATAGGATTTTGTGTTGTCGCCTTTTATTTTATTACACCTTGATATGTATATTAAGATTTAGATGATATTTAATTTAGAAAATAAAAAGTGCGCATGTAGATTGAAATAAAATAGTACTGGATATTTTAATTTCAATTTATAGAGATGTCAACGATATTGAAAAAACTATTTTGGCCATTTTCTTTCGTTTAATAAACAGAAAGAAAAACGGATAATATTTTATCTTGAGATATTTTGTATATTTAGACCAATTATCCACCCCCCCCGGCATTAAGTTAAAAAATAATTAAATAAAATTGAAAAAATCCTGCTAAAGCAATGGAGCAGCTTGAACCTCTTGGCAAAATTTGAAATTTGTCACCAAAATAGCTCGGTCGCTTCTCACCAAGATGTTTACTTACGCAACTGCGATACCCATTTTAGCTTATCGTCAAAATGAAAACAAAAATATAAAAACTGCCAAGGGGCTCCTGTGCTAAAGCTGTACTAAAGTAATTTTAAGAAATTAATATAGTAACCGTTGCTAGGGAATGAAATAGTTCCTGCATGTCTTTATATGAAAAAATTGACTAAAATAAGTTTTTCTAGATTAGAAACACATCTGACTTATCCTCTTTTTATCGAAGATTACTTTTCATTGCTAACCTTCACTTCGTCCGTGAGAAAATATGGCAGAAACGTGATTTTCTTACAAACTATTTGAATGATTTTGATAAAAATTCAGATTCAGGGATATTTTGAGTTTACAATTTAATCTGAATTGTGTTCTTCTTCAGTAAAATTAGCGTTCACGGGAAACCCATATTTTGTCAGGGGGGAAAAAAAGTAGCTAAGACTGCGTTTTCTTCGAAAATACTTGAAGGGTTAGAAAAAAAAAAAAGATAGAGTTTATGTGTTCTTTCGATGATATTTCGATATAAAATATTCGGAAATTCAGGAAAATTATCGTTCACTGGTAATTCGCACTAAATCCGGAAAATATACGACAGAAATTTGGTTTTGTTGAAAATCGTTATAGAACAATTTAAATAAATATATAGATAGATAGATAGTGTTACAGATTTTTTTGAGATGAAAAATAAATCTGATTATTAGGTAATAGATTTAAATATTAGCAAACTCAAAACCTAGAAGAATATTTTCTAGGAAATTGCTAGATTTAGGGGTTTCCGATGATAATTCGATTTGAATTCGTCTTATCTCCATGAAAATTAGATTTCACTGGTAGCCAGCGCTCCGCTGAGACATATATATATATATATATATATATATATATATATATATATATATATATATATTTTTTTTTTTTTTTTTGGGGGGGGGGTGGGGGGGGGTTCATTTTATTCATTGATAATTTATTCCTATATTTAAGTTTTGCATTTCTTTTTGTAGCAATTCTGCGCATTGGTTTGCAATTCTCTTTTTTTTTTTGTTTTTCTTATCTTTAAACTCATATATTCGTTAAAATAGTTACCTATATATATATATAATACACTTCCGAAAACGAATCATTGTATTACACTATTAATAATTTTTACAATGAAACCAAGTAAACTGTAATTCAGGTACTGAATATAAAAAGAGAAAAACCTGTTACAGGATATTTAAATGCTGTACATTAATATTTAATTAAAACAGTGTTTCATGCAGAATATTCTGTTAGTTCATAAATAATAAAAATAATAACAATAATAATAAAGCTGCTGATTTAACAAATAATTGTCATTATATCATTCTAACAATAAATAATGTCTTTTATTATTAATATTAAGATTCCTATGAAAAACATCGTCATCTAAAAGATATAATTTAAATTGAAAAAATAAAAAATTTTATGCGAAGTTCTATTCGGCCAAGCAGTATTTTAACTGATTTTACAAATTATCAACAGCTCTTCTTGAGCATTTTTCACTATTCTATTCTTTAGTTATCAACCCTCTCTTTCAACAAAGAAGCATTTCAACTGTCAGCTTATCTTATCGTCATTGTCCGCCCCTTGTCAATCCGTGTTGGTAAAAGGGGGAAGGGTCAGTTACAAGTTTCCGTCTCTAACGATTTCGGAGTAGAAATTTAGAGTTACAGTAATCAGGTTCGCACGATTTAGAGAGAGATTTCTTACGTTACAAGAATCAGTCTCAAACCGTTTCGAGGGAGTTAGTTTGTGTTACAAAATTCCGGTTCAAACGCTGAGAGGGTTAATAAGCCCACAAAATTGGCATTATTGAAAATCTTAGAGAAAAACCTCATATAAAATTTCAACTTTATTTTTAAAAAACTTTTTAAAACTAATTTCTAAAGAGAATATACAATCGGCAACAAAATATCCAAGCACTAGCCAATAATTCTGCTAGTGCTTGAATACGTTTGCTGCCGACTGAGCCCAGTGGCAGAAAGTTTTGTAGCTGTCTGCAACAGGTTTTTAAAATTTCGTAATCTGTCTGCAAAATTTGCATCTAATCATGGGTGAAAATGGCTTACACTACCAGAGAGCGTCTAAGACGTCATACATCGGTAGTGCATGGCCGCAGGCAAAAAATGCCCGTAAATTGCAGAAAATTTTTATGACTGCAGACAAAGACTGTCCGAAAGTTGTGAGCAATTTTTTTTTTTATTAGTACAGACAAAGTGTCCGAAAGTTGCGAACTAATTTTTTTTTATTGTGTGCAGACAAAAACTGTCTTCAAGCAGTTTTTCTGTGTCCGCGACTATGTCGCCGTGTTTCTGCCACTGGGGTATAGATATATGCTTTTTATACACGCAAAAGGAAATACAATTAATTACGTAAATAAATAGAGCTCGAGTTTGAATAAAATTTGGTGAAGTCTAACAGATCGAATGAATGCCATCATAATTTGTGACTGAAAGTCTGGAGAACCATTTGGAAGAATTCGGTATTTCTTCATTTGTTTAAAATATCTAAAATTGAGTAATACTTGAAAAAGTATTATTAGTTTAAGAATTATTAGTTTAGAAGATATAGGGAGATGAAATAACACATTTACTTGAAAAATTCTTTTTTGCAATAGTAAGATCAACTAAAATGTGCAATTAAAAGGGTTCTTGTAAAATATTTTCTAATGTAAAAAACAAATATATACATAGGGAATATGCAAGGATAATACAGCATGTTTTGTAAGTTTTAAATAATTTTAAGGCTAGTAGGCGCAAGTGGCGGTTTGAGTAAAAATCTGGATAAGTCCAGTCAAAATAGGAAAAATAGAAAAAAAAAATCGTGTAGTTTTGAAATTTTGCACACTCATAGCTGAGAGGGTCCTGAACAGCATACTAAAAGTCCCCGCCCGTGGAGGGTGAGCGGGGGGCAGGGGGGATTTAAGGGGGGCAATTTTCAGTTTTTATTACATATCTTAAAAACTATCGCATTTAGATAAAAAATTTCCATTACAAAATTAATCTATGCAAAATTTCCTACAAAAATGTATATTACATTTTGTTTGTACGATCATTCGTTTAGAAGATATAGGGAGATGAAATAACACATTTACTTGAAAAATTCTTTTTTGCAATAGGAAGATCAACTAAAGTGTGCAGAACAATCATTTTTTTACCTCTAAAAATTTCATCTTTTCCATCTTTTCTTGAAATGCTCGCTTTTACTAATCCCTCTATTCATTTTCTCATTTATGTTGCATACTTCATTCACTATATCATTTTCACATATTAAACATTTTTCTGCCATATCGATACACTAGGTAATCGCAAAAAAATCAGAAGAAACATTAAATACACACTAAACGTAAGAGAAATGAAATAAGAATATGTAACAAACGTTCTCACAATTCATAGAGCACACACATTACAAAGCGATGGGGTATCCTTATCAAAACCTGTCCATTACTCTTCGTTTAACCTTTACATTTGAAATATAAGTATTGCATTTTACACATTAGTTACATCTTCCACATGTTTTTTCAGACTTTAACGATAAAAATTCGGAGAATTTGCCCCATTCTATTGCAGTACTAGCGAAAACCCTTTGTTTCGCTTCCTCATGCAATCCTTTGTGAAAGCCGTTGCTTTGTATTTTACGGATATCTTACAGAAAAGTGGAATTTTTCGATTTGTATATTTTGACTTCCACTCTTTAAACTTGGTGCATTGCGCGCACACACACATACAAATATTTATATACAAATATTTATTTGTATGAGTAAAAAATATTTAATCTGAACCTTTTTAATTACGAAATATAGTTTTTATTACTATTGCAAATAACATAAAAAATTAAATAAAAAACACAGAATAGGGTTGGGGACTTTTAGTATGTTGTTCAGTAAACTTAACCTTATAACTGTGCTCAATTTCAAAGCTACACGATATTTTTTAATGTTGATCGATTTTGGGTCTTCGTTATCTGGATTTTTACTCAAACCACCACTTACGCCTACTAGCTTTAAAATTATTTAAAACGTACAAAACATGCTGTATTATCCTTGTATATTCCCTATGTATATATTTGTTTTTTACATTAGAAATATTTGACAAGAACCCTTTTAATTGCACACTTTAGTTGATTTTACTATTGCAAAAAAGAATTTTTCAAGAAAATGTGTTATTTCATCTCCCTATATCTTCTAAACTAATGATCGTACAAACAAACTGTAGTGTACATTTTTGTAGGAAATTTTACGTAGATTAATTTTGTAATTGACATTTTTTGTCTAAATGCGATAGTTTTCAAGATATTTAATAAAAACTGAAAAGTGCCCCCCTTAAATGCCCCCCCTGCCCCCCGCTCAGCCCCCACGGGCGGGGACTTTTAGTATGTTGTTCAGGACACTCTCGGCTATGAGTATGTAAAATTTCAAAACTACACGATTTTTTTCCTCTATTCGTCAAATTTTGGCCTTCGTTGCCTGGACTATTGGAGCTCTGTAAACGAATGATGAATGATTTCCATACCACAATCTACACAAAACATGCTTTTAAGCATTTAAAAAAATTGTTACTCACTTTTGTTTAATCAGCCTATTGATGTTAAATTGTACTTATCAGAACATAATTTATTTGAACTTTGAACCCCATAAACATCATGTATTTGAATTCTCTTGGATATTCCTGTACGTGAACCATTTGCTTTGTCTCAAGGAAAAAATTTAGTGTAGCATATTTATATGAAACCCATTTAAAATACCAAGTTTGGACTTTCTGCTATTATTTGTTCTTGATATATGCTGATAACAGACAGATACACACACAAACCAACCGCTAAAACATTTTCCAATTCAGAGGATTTCAAAACGTATAATTATATAATAAAGAAAAAAAAAAATCAATTTCGAAAATTTGACCCAAAAACAATACTTTCTTTACCCTGTGTATACGTGAAAGAAAGTAAATAGTTAGAATTAAAAAAAAACTTTTGAGTAAACATATTTCCTATTAAAACTTAAAAAAAAAAAAAAAAAAAAAAAAAAATCAACCACTATTTTTTAAAACACACTACCGTGGGTTTGAATCTTTGACAAGAGAGAGAGCTATTTTATGTACTGTCTGAAACTATATATGTAGTATAAATAATTCAATAAACATTTTTTTATAATATTCATATATTTTATGCATGTATTTATAATAAAAAAAAATATTTTCTTCTGTTCCGAAACATTTTGTGTAAAGAATTTTCATTTATTCATTTAATAAGATTAAATTTCTTGACATTAGAATTTAAATCTTAAATATATTTATTTTAGTGATTTACGTTTCACAAAATATTTCACTGAGCGATGCGATAGTTTGTATGTTTTTTTAGCGGCGTTCTTGTAGATAATTGAATACAGGTGGGAAACTGTCTCTTATCACCTCTGTCACCCCACAGCTAGGAGAGGAAGTGTCAAAATAATTAAGGTAGTCAAGAAGATAATTTTTCAACTAATAGGGGAATTCTATTATTCATTGATTGGAGCTCTTGGCTGTCAGTTTTTAAAGTTAGGCCAACCCCAATTTTTTCTTTGAACCTGGGCGGCTATGTTGAATAGAAATCACGGATTAATAGAAGAGGATGCGAAAGAGGGTTCCAAATCTGGCTTTTTTTTATCTGACCACAACAGATGGCGCCACAGTCGAGGACCTCCCTTTCCGAAAGCTCCCGTAATGATTTTCAATGGCAAAAAACGGCATTTAATTTAATTTTTTTATGGAAAGTTTTAACTTTAACAAAATCAAGTAAACAGAAATAATGCTATATAAGGTCTTCCTAATAACATATATTTTTTTTATAACGGTGGGACTTTTCATTACTTTGTAAGAGGTTATACAAAATACGAGATCGTATTGATTAAAATCAGAATAAAAGACATTTAAAATTTTTCAGTACTGTACAAATAATCTGTGATACAAAGTAAAAAATGTCATTAATAAGGAATATTAAAAATTAAGGAAAGAAAGAAAAAATAAATAAATAGACGAAAATTATTAATAAAGAAAGAAAGAAAAGAAAATTATTTATAAATAATTAAATAAAATCTGTTGTACTTTATCCATTTATTTTTCAAACTTTTAAATTTAATAAGAATTATTTTGATTTATTTATAATACAGAAAATTAACGAACTTATTAATTTTTTTAAGGTAATATAATATATATGTATTTAAATATTAAAAAAAAAAAAAAAAAAAAAAAAAAAATTATGATAGTTTCTGTGACTTGAGGTATTTTAGAAATTGTATGGAGATATATTTGTATAAGAATTTGTATAAGAAAATATAGAAGAAAGTCATGTGGTGGCCAAAACAGACTAGTTTTTTTAAACGTAAATATAAGTAAAAATTTTATGATAATTTCTGTTATTTGAGGAATTTTAGAAATTGTGTGGAGATATATTTAAATTTATTTTCATTTCAACAAATTACAGGGAAATTCATCCTCACCTCTTTTTACTATATAGGATAATATGATTTTTTTAAACTATGTATTATTTTTATTTTAAAACTCATTCATCTTTAACGAATGTGCTATATGTAAATATCTGACTGAATTATCAATAGTTTTTTAATGTTAAAATTTTTTTAAACTATTTTAATTTACATATGTCTCGGTAAGTTAGTTATCTTTATTAAAAACGTTAATTATCTTTATTAAAAACCCCGTCATCGGCCGAGAGGTTCTCATTAAAATCTGGTAGACGGGAAGTGCTGGGTTCGTTGCCAGGTCGCGCTCGCTGACCTAGTCGTTTAGAGTTTTCGGTGTTTTTTTTCCCCCAAAACTCGAGTAAATATGGGCTTTGACTCCTAAGAATGACCAAAACGGCGGGCAGACTACCCAGCCCTAGGATCCTCGGGTAGTCAATCAGCCTTAACTTTTAAAATCACCACCCCCACCATCACCTTATTAAACAGTGGGCGAACAGTTTGGCGTTCAAAGCTGATAGCCGGGAAGTGCCTGGTTCGATACCAGGTTGCGCTCGTCAACCTAGCTGCTCAGAGTTTTCCGTGATTTTCGCCGAAACACACGTAAATACAGACTGGCACCACCTTAGAAAGACCACCACAGAGGGCACACCACCAAGACCCAGGACCCTCGTGTAGTCAATTGGCCTTAACCTTCACACAGTAACACCACCATCTTATTAAGCAGTGGCCGAATGTTTCTGCGTCCAAAACTGGTAGATGTGAAGCGCCGAGCTTGATGCCAGGTCGCACTCGTCAATTTAGCTGCTCGGAGTTTTCCGTGGTTTTTGCCCAAACTTGAATAAATACGGACTAGTACCCTAAAAAAGACACCCCTCATAGGGCACACCACCCAGGCCCTCGTCCAGTCTATTGGCCTTAACCTTCACACCACCACCACCTTATTAACAGTGGCCGAGCGGTTCTGCGCTCAGAGCTGGTAGACAGGGAAGTGCCGGGTTTGAGTACAGGTTACGTTAGTCGACGAAACCATTCGTATTTTTCTATAGTTACTAGGGAAGACTTCTGTGGGGATCTTTTTAAGGTGTACTAATGCGTATTTACGCTACTTTCGGGGAAAACCATAGAAAACTTTGAACGGCTTGGCTAATGAGCGCAACCTGCGATGAACGCGGCACTTCCTGTTTTCCAGCTTTGAGAGCTGAACCTCTCGACCACATAATCGATTAAGGAAATTCATACTTATGAAAGTTGGGAAGAGGGGAATGGCGATTTTATCAATTTTTAAGTCGCCATGTGGCGAGTGTTGAAAGTGGATTTCTTCAGGTCTAATTCAATCTACGTGATTTAATTGATTTAATTATCGTTTCAAATATTAAATATTTTGATTTATATTATAACTTTGTATCTGTGTATTAATTCTATTAAGATTTTTAAAATATATAGAGGAGTGGTGTGCTGGTTAAGCTAGATTGCCTACACGAAGGAGATAGGCGTGGGGAGAATATCCTCTGTCGAGATCTTTCTAAGAAACCAAGAACGCCCAGCCTATATCCATGTAAGATTTGGTGAAAACAATTAAAAATTAAAAACGATTGAAATGACTAATGCGACTTGGGTTCGAACCCGGCATTTCTCGTGTTCCAAAAGGTATGTATAATACCATTTTTTTTTAATTGCGATTATAGTAACGAAAAAATCCTGATGTACGTTACTGAACGAAATTTTTAAAAATTATATATAGATATAATTAAATTTATTTTTGTTTAATAAATTACAGGAAAATGCTTTTTCGTACGGCAGGACTATTTCTTTAAATCTGCGATTTTGCATTATCGCCAATTTTGTGTTCCACCACATATATATGCCAGGATATCTGCCAATATCTAATTTTACCACTTAATTTTCTAAACTATCTTAAAACTAGTATGTTGTGGCCACCACATGACTTTATTCTATATTTTCCTATACAAATTCACTCAGT
This sequence comes from Salticus scenicus, assembly GCA_963930645.1. Taxonomy (NCBI): domain Eukaryota; kingdom Metazoa; phylum Arthropoda; class Arachnida; order Araneae; family Salticidae; genus Salticus; species Salticus scenicus. The sequence goes on along the minus strand of OZ005650.1, from coordinate 338,159,841 downwards.
AAAAATAATTTATTAAAATTATTATTTAAAAAAAATTATCTTCCATGATAGTGCAGACGATTTCCATACTATAGAAGTAGTATAACACTAAATATCCCAAAAAAAAAATCTGGAGTGACTCCACTCGACTTTCCGAACATTGAGTAATTAACAGTTTTGTAGATAAAGTAAAAAAAGAAGAGTTGTTAAACGAACAAAAGAGAGAAAACCATAATAGAGTGTTTGAGTACTTTTCTCCATATATTACACGATGTTTTATTTAACGCTACTAAACTTTGAGCCCATAGATCATAATAATAAAGAATTTTCGTTGTGTCCCTGTAAAAAAACCATAAATGCTAGTTCACCAAAATGCTTATAGTTAGTGCAACAGCAATTTATAATATTCATATAAATTTTCAGCTCAATTGAATAAGGCGTTTAGATGCTATCGCACTTTTAAAAATTTGGTCCCATAGGCCATAATGATAAAGAATTTTTCTTTGTGTCCCTGCAAAAGAACTGTAAGTGCTAAATTCACCAAAATCTATACAGTTGGTGAAACTGTGACCTATAATATGTGTACAAATTTTTTGCTCAGATTAATAAGGTGTTTAGACGCTATCACACTTTTAAAAATTTGGCCCCATAGGCCATAATGATAAAGAATTTTTCTTTGTGCCCCTGTAAAAAAACTGCAAGTGCTAGATTCACCAAAATCTATACAGATTGAGTAACTGTGACCTATAATATGTGTATAAATTTTTTGATCAATTGAATAAGGCGTTTAGATGCTATCGCACTTTTAAGATTTTGGTCCCATAGGCCATAATGATAAAGAATTTTTCTTTGTGTCCCTGTAAAAAAACTATAAGTGCTAGACTCTCCAAAAGTTATACAGACTTAGTATCTGTGACCTATAATATGTGTATAAATTGTTTGCTCAATTGAATAAGGCGTTTAGATGCTATCGCACTTTTAAGATTTTGGTCCCATAGGCCATAATGATAAAGAATTTTTCTTTGTGTCCCTGTAAAAAAACTGCAAGTGCTAGATTCACCAAAATCTATAGGGTTCGTACTATGGTGACTTATAATATACGTACCAAATTTCAGCTTATTCGAATAAAGCGTTTAGACGCTAGCGTGTTCACCCACAGACATACACACATACACACATACACACATACACACATACACACATACACACACACATACATACATCATCGTGAAAATAGTGGAAACGGACTCAGGGGACCTCGAAACGTATAGAAACATCAAAATCTCCAATTCGGATTTTTGACATGATTACAATACTTTCCTCACTATAGTGTTCGGAAAGTAAAAAGTCAATTTTATTGTCAATATTACAATTTAAAAAAAACTTTTTTTTTTTTTAATAAAAATGAAAAAAATCGATAACTTTATTTTAAATTACAGCAGATCGGTGGTTCAACCATTTGTTTTGCAGGTATTGACGAGCTCTTTTGAAAGATACCCATCATGAAAATTTACTCCCCTCAAGGGGGGGGGGAGGCTCCTACACATACAAAATTTTTTTTTCCAGTTGACTATCTCTATTATAAATAATTCTTCAAATAATGATTAATAAATAAAATTGTGTAATAAATTTGATAATGATTACTAAAAAATAATTCTCTTTATGCACATTTATACAAAATTTTGTCCTATATCACCATGCTAAAAATTTAGAAAAAGCGGGATAGCAACGCAACCTGTAAGACAATTTTTACCAAAAGTTGATAGGCACTAATTTATGTCAATGTGCAACTACATACCAATTTGTATGAAATTCTGTGCAGTATTTTCTGAGAAACAGTTACCACAAAATTTTGTCACACACACACACAGACAGACAGACAGACATTTTCTAAAAATGGTCAAGTCGTGCTCTACAGCTCTCAAAACGTGTAATTCCATCAAAAACCCGAGTTCTAAAATTTTTACGAATCCAATACTGTCTTCGATTGAATATAGAAGGAAGTATTTTCCTATACAAATTCACTCAGTAAAAATAATTTATTAAAATCATTATTTAAAAAAATTATCTTCCATGATAATGCAGACGATTCCCACACTAGAGAAGTAGTATAACACTAAATATCCATAAAAAGTCAATTTTACTGTCACTATTACAATTAAAAAAAAAAATATATATATATATATATATAACTTTATTTTAAATTATCGCAGATCGATGGTTCGACCATTCGTTTTAAAGGTATTGGCGAGCTCTTTTGAAAGATAACCATCATAAAAATTTACTCCCCTCGAGGGGGGACTTCCTGCCCAGGGGGGGGGGGGGGTGGCAAGGCTCCTACACATACAACATTTTTTTACCAGTTGACTATCTCTATTATAATTAATTCTTGTAAATTTCATAATTACTAAAAAATAATTCTCTTTATGCACATTTATACAAAATTTTGTCCTATATCATCATGCTAAAAATTTAGAAAAAGCTGGATGGCAACGGAACCTGTAAGACAATTTTTACCCAAAGTTGAAAGGCACTAATTTATGTCAAGGTGCAACTACATACCAATTTGTATGAAATTCTGTGCAGTACTTCCTGAGATACAGTTGCCACAAAATTTTGTCACACACACACACGCACAGACAGACATTTTCTAAAAATGGTCAAATGGTGTTCTACAGCCCTCAAAACCTGTAAATCCATCAAAAACCCGAGGTCGAAAATTTTTACGAATCCAATACTTTCTTCTATTAAATATAGAAGAAAGTAATATTATGTCAAATCGGTAAAAATTTTGACATTTTATAAATAAATATAATTATCAATAACATTATTTAAATATATTACATTATACAGTATATTACCATTATATAATATATTATTTTATATAAATAAGTACTTAATACATTTTTTATCTAAAATAGAAAAGAAAAAAAGAAAGAAAAATAATTTAAACGTACAAACATTTTTTTTTTTCTCTAGTACTTTGTGGTGTTTGCTTACTTTTTTTTTTTTTTTTTAATCTGTCAACTGTTTAATCATCACCCGTTATATGCTGAAAGAAAGTTATTATATATTTTTTTTTTTTTTTTTTTTGTGTGTGTGTGTGTGCGTGGAGGGGGGGGGGCTTAGAAGTTAATTGATTACACGAGGATTCTAGGCCTGAATAATGTGCCCTCCGTGAAAGTCTTTTTGACCCTACGTCAGGCGCATCCTTAGGACGAACAAAATCGGGCGCACCCAGCCTGAGAGGCCAGGTAAATACTTTATATTGTTAAAATACTTGTACTACAATCAATAAATTCGTACTTATGCATCAAATTTTCGTTTATTACTTTCTATTCACTCCTAATAAGGTCACCATATGGGTGTTTTTGAATTAAAAATCATGTGTAGGATATTTAGAGAAGAAAAACCAGAACGGGCCTCTCAGGCAGGGTGCGCCCGACGGAGGGTTAAGGTCTCCAAGCCTGTGTATTTGTGCGAGTTTCAGAGAAAACCACGGAAAACTCCGATCGGCCAAATTGACGAGCGCGATCTTGACGAACGCACTTTCGGTCTACTAGCTTCGAGATAGCAGAATCTCTCCAAAATTTTCTTTTGCAATTTTTAAAATGTAATCTCTGAAAATTTTATTTGATTAAAATCAAATTTAATTCACGATTTTTTTTCCCCCATTTTTTTTTTCTTTCTTTCTTTTCCTTTTCTTTCTTTCTTTTTTTAAATGCATTACCAAGTGATCTGCACTTTTGAATAATAATAACTTATCATTGAGCTTAAAATCATTAGCAAATTCTATGAAGAAAATAAGTGAGAGAAAGATATAAATGATCTTAAAATAAATGTCGCAAGTTTTATTATTATTATTTCTTTCATTGTCATGGCTTTCAATGTTACAAGAAAAGACATAAATTAAAAAATCTTTTTAATCTAATTTAAGATAACATATTTTTGATGAAAGAAAGAAAATTTAAACAATTTTGAAAAATATTTATTGATTTATTATCCAGTTTCACACATTACGAAAAATTCCGATACTGTATGAGCATTTATTAATATAATATATATATAAGAGTTTGAAAAAAAATCCTTAAGTCAAATACAGCAAGAATTAAAATAATAATAATCCAAATACAGGAAGAATTAAAATGAAAGAAAGTTGCAGATGCTTAAAACCAACACAACAAGAAAAAAAAAAAAAAAAAAAACTTTATTTTGAATTTTTATGGAAAAAGTATACACTATTTGGCAAAATATTAAAAAAGGGACTTGGAGTTTGATAAATAAACGAAAAGAAAAGATCGTAACATATAAGCAAGAAAGAAAAAAAAGTTGAAAGAGAAAACAATAAAATTGTGTCGATTAAAATATCTTTTAGTAATAATAATAGTTTATTTTGCAGCAAAAGCAGTCGGAAACCGAAAATTCCTGTCAAGGAAAACCGGGAGAAAGTAGACTACAGCGCCCTCAATATTTGCAAAAATATCGTCTTCCACTTTCAAAGGCTGGGCACCATTGGACTTTCCCCTCCTATTCTTTCTACTCCGTGATAGAAATCTTCATTTCCGGATGCACGCCCTTAAGACCGACTGACTTTCAGGTTATAGGGGGAGTTCCCTCCGTCGGGGTTTTTCTAAGGGGTCCTATCCCATATTTACTCGAGGTGTGGTGTAGGGATTAAGGCCAATTGTCTGCATTAGGGATCTACGCCTAGGTGGAATGCCATCTGCGGGTTCTTTATAAGAGGTCCAAACCCACATTCACTTCTGAAAGAAAAGCGAAAATTTTTACAAAGGTAATATTTTACTCAAAAGTGCATTTTGGGATAAAAAAGTGGGGAAAATTTAAGGCTTTTTTCCAAAGAGTAGTAAAAACCATTGGAAAAGCAATGAGTAGGTAGCCTGAAGGCGTATTAGGCCCTGGCCCCTTTTAGTTTGATCAGGCTTTGCTTATTTTGTTTAATTCCTAGCAATTAAGACCCACCAGCGGCCGATAGGCTCTATCTAAGAAGCTGGTAGGCGTGAGGTGGCGGGCTCGATCCCAGCTCGCGCTCATAGGCTTAAAAATTCGGAATTTTCTGTGTTTTTTCTCCGAAATTTGCATAAATATGGGCTATGAGGATAACTTAGAAAAACCCCACGGAGGGCACTCGCCCTCAGGCCTAGGACCCGTGTGCAGCCAATTGGCCTTAATCCTAGTACAAACACCACCACCTAGAAATTAAATTTTTAATTAGTTTCTATTCTTATCCTCATTTAAACATGAAATAATTTTAAAGAAGAATGCACCACTTAAGTAGAAGAAAAGAAGGCACCACTTAAGTAGGTTTCATATAAAAGCTTATATTTCCATTTATTATTTATAAATTGAACTATATTAGGTTATGGCAATAAAATATATATTCAGGCATCAATTCTTGTGGTTTTTGATATTTTTTTTTTACAGATTTGATTCTTTAAATTGCGTTTTCTCAGTTTGCATTTTTTATTTTAATATTTATGAAATCATGATCATCAAAATGTTAAAACTTCTATAGATATTTAAGGAAAGACACTTAATATTTCTTTTTCGGATGTTTGAGGGAACCTGCTTAAAAGTATTGAGGATGCGTTTTAAAATTTATTAATTAGTTTTCGAGAAAAAATAAAATAAAATAAAATAAAATAAAAATAAATAAATAAATAAATAATAAAAAGTTCATGTCTAGGTAAAAATTTGAATAATAATAGTAATAATAATAATAATAAACATGTTTTTTCTTATATTTTTATTTTAAATAGATCCCTAATTCTTTTAAGTAGGTTCAATTAAACATCACAAAAAATATAGAAAGTAATAGCAGCGCCACTTGTGTCATCCGATAGACAACCAAATTGAATCAGCACAATTTTTGATAATATAAATCTCGCAGACCAATTTTAACGGTTTTATCGGACTTAATTCCATATTCTTTAAAATCCAATATCTTTAAAAGAAAAAATATTAAAAATAAAGATAAAAATATAACAAAAAATCATGTTTTTTTTTTTCTTTTTCAAATTCTTACATAAGATTTTTTAATTACTTTTTTACAAAAACTAATTAATAAATTTCAAAATATATTCCTAATTATTTTAATTAGTTTCTATTAAATATCCTAAAAGAAATATGAAGTCTTTTCTTAAATATCCGTAGAAGATTTGGTAGTTTAAAGATCATGAATTCATAAAAAAAAAAAAAAAAAAAAAAAAAAAAAATAAATAATTAAAAATACAAACTGAGAAAACGTAATTTAAAGATTTCAAATCTGTAAACAATATATAATAATCTGGTGTGTCACACACACGACTTTCTCTTACCCTGAAATTTAATACTATAAATACTGTTTTCGGTGAACGCGATGATATTCTATGCCATAAGAATAAAAGGTTTTTTTTTTTTTTCTTACCCGTGTGTGGTAGAGAAAGCAATTATTTTGGGTTGAATTTTCAAAATTGAAGTTTTGATCTGTTTAAACACTTTAAGGCTTCATAAATCCAAAAATCAGGTTTGATAGCCGTTGATCTGTGTGAGTTTGTTGTCGCTATAAATCAGACACAAATATTAGTAGGAAGTCCAAACTTAGTGTTCTAAGTCTGTATCACATGAAGATGCTAAATATTTTGTTAAAATCAAACAAATAGACACGGACATCCAATTGTCTATAGATACAAAATCTTTAGTAGGAACAGTTTAACATCTTTAGATTCTGTTAAACAAACTGCAATGAAAACATGCATTTTGTATGTGCATAAAATCACGTTAAAAGCATATTTTGTACAAAATAGGGTATGAAAAGCATTCACCACTTGTTTACAATGCCACCCGAAAGAATTACTATATATTAAGGTTCTACTAAGAAATTGCAGGAAGTGCATTTCAAATTATGTTATGTGTTTTCATACTGTGTTAAATTGAAGTATTCTATGTGTTTTGTATATAATTTATAGAAAATGTACAAAAAATAAGCCAAACTATTCTTTCTATTGAATGTAATTTAAGAAGTGGTTTAAAATTTTTTACCAAGTTCAAATAATTTGCTTAGAAATGATTATTTATTTATCATATGGGTTAGGCAATATTGAATATATATTGAAGTCAGATTTTTAACATTAATTTTTACTTACGTGCACTAGTTTTAGTTCCCCATCATACTATAAGTATGGGGAACTTAGGTGATCGTGAAAATTTTCGACCTCGGTTTTTTGACTTTTTTACACGTTTTCAGGTGTGAGAAATCCGAAAATGACAAAATTTGTATGGTGTCTGTCTGTAGGGTGTCTGTTAGTGTGTTAGTCCGTTAGTCTGTTAGTGTGTTAGTGAATTAGTCCGTTAGTTTGTTAGTCTGTGTACACGATATCTCAAGAAAGAATTGTCGTAGAGAGGTCAGATCAGTTTTAAAATATTACTTTCGACACTCGCAAGAACTCTATTCATTTGCAACATTCGAATTCAAAAACTTCGTAAGTTATTAGAAATTTACGATTTTCTTAACATGGGAGAATAGGACAAAAATTCACTTAAACGTGCATTAAATGGAAACTTTTTACTGTAAAAATGTCAGACCAGATTTAAAATATCAGTTTTGATGCCGGAATCAACATCAGTAACTATAAATATGCTACTTTGAAAATTTCGCAAGTTATTGGAAATTTACGAATTTCTTAACATGGTAGTATAGGACAAAATTTCACATAAACGTCAATTTTTAGAGATATTTTCATCGTAAAGATGTCAGACTACTTTTGAAATATTATTTAGGACACTGGCATGAATATTAATGACTATGAATTTTCCAATATAAAAATTTCGTAAGTTATTGGAAATTTACGAATTTCTTAACATGGCAGAATAGAGCAAAATTCCACATAAACGTCAATCTTGAGGGATATCATCGTAAAGATATCAAACCACTTTCAAAATATTATTTTGGATACTGGCATGAATATCATAGACTATGATTTTTCCAATTTAAAAAATTCGCAAGTTATTTGGAATTTACGATTTACTTAACATGTCAGAATAAGGCAAATTTGAGCATAAACTTCCATTTTGAGGATCATAAATACATTAGACAACTTCAAAATTACATTTATGATATTTGTTTGAACGTGATTGAATACAAATATTCTAATAGGAAAATTTCGTAAATTATTCGTAATTTACGATTTTATCAACATAGCGAAATTGTAAATTTTTCATATAAATATGAATTTTGAGGATTATTGCATTGGAAATAGTAGCATGAAAACTAAACAACGGAATTGACCCCGATAAAATAAATTAATAGATTAGAATAAGATAATTATATCGAAGTGAGCGGTTGATAGCCTATTAGGCGGGAATTTCATTCTGTCACTGTATCAAGCTTTGGTCAGATTCATTTTTTCTAACATGATTATAATATGTCTGGCACTAGAAATTTATGAGAACATAAATATAACGGGGAACTGAGCAGAGTCCACCTATGCCAACTAGTTTATAATTACGTGTTTTGAGATTCTTTGAATACGAAAATAAGGATCTTAGAGGTTGATATCTGTTTATGCGTTTTATCATTATAATTAAAAACAAATAATTGCAGTAAATTCAAAGTTAGTATTTTGAAGTTTAAATGAGGTTGCCACTTGAAAAGTTTAACCAAGATTGGTAAGTTTTAAAGAGCATTCTGTGAGAAAGTTGTCTAAATAATTTGGAATAAACTTTTCAATTTATTACAATCTTAAAGTTTTTATGAATGTGAATACTATATTCAAACGGAGAAGAGAGGGGGCGGGGTTAGGAAATACATATATGTTAAATAAAACTATTTCGAAGTGTTCTTTAGTATATTCATGTACAATACTTTTTATCTTGCCCCTTAATCAATAATCTGTCTTTATAGCATTGGAATGCGAGGTAAGAGAAAACTGAAATGCGAAATAAGAGAAAACCAGACTGTATTTAGGTGAAAATATTTCTCTTCACAGCGGAACGTGCTTTTCCCTTCAAAGCTTCAAACGGAGAAGAGAGGGGGGCGGGGTTAGGAAATACATATATGTTAAATAAAACAATTTCTAAAACTATTTCGAAGTGTTCTTTAGTATATTCATATACAATACTTTTTATCTTGCCCCTTAATCAATAATCTGTCTTTATAGCATTGGAATGCGAGGTAAGAGAAAACTGAAATGCGAAATAAGAGAAAACCAGACTGTATTTAGGTGAAAATATTTCTCTTCACAGCGGAACTTGCTTTTCCCTTCAAAGCTTCAAACGGAGAAGAGAGGGGGCGGGGTTAGGAAATACATATATGTTAAATAAAACTATTTCTAAAACTATTTCGAAGTGTTCTTTAGTATATTCATATACAATACTTTTTATCTTGCCCCTTAATCAATAATCTGTCTTTATAGCATTGGAATGCGAGGTAAGAGAAAGCTGAAATGCAAATAAGAGAAAACCAGACTGTATTTAGGTGAAAATATTTCTCTTCACAGCGGAACTTGCTTTTCCCTTCAAAGCTTCAAAAGGAGAAGAGAGGGGGCGGGGTTAGGAAATACATATATGTTAAATAAAACTGTTTCTAAAACTATTTCGAAGTGTTCTTTAGTATATTCATATAGAATATAGAATACTTTTTATCTTGCCCCTTAATCAATAATCTGTCTTTATAGCATTGAAATGCGAGGTAAGAGAAAACTGAAATGCGAAATAAAAGAAAACCAGACTGTATTTAGGTGAAAATATTTCTCTTCACAGCGGAACGTGCTTTTCCCTTCAAAGCTACATTAACCCTTTGTCAAAATATATCCAGGAAAAAGCATCTCCCATCAAAACATCACCAGTAAAAAACATAGCAAAGCAAAAATCTTTGTTGGAATTAAACTGACTAAACTTTGGAATAGTATTTTCTTAACTTCTTTTGTTCAACTGGGATTTAAAAGTTGAAAATAAATGTCGGATTGATTTGATGTCACCACGAAACAATTCCGAATACCTATTCGTTTTATTACTTTTTTATACATACATATAAATAAAGTATCATATTCGAGAAAATTTTAAATCTCCTATTTTCGTTAGATTTATACGTTTTGAGATGTCCCGAACATGGTTCGGCAATTTTTAGAAATTGTCTGTCTGCATGTGTATGTAAAAATTTTCATGGGCGCTGTATCTCAAAAAACAATAAACGAAGTTGACTTAAATTGGTGTTAATTAGCTTTTGAGGTATATCGAACAACAGGTGGGGTTATTATGCTGTGATTCCTCCTTTTGAAGAAAAAGGTCTTTTCAGCTTCTGTAGTAGAGGGCGATTGTTAAAAAAAAAAACTATCCAGATGTATGAGACCATAGCTATCATACCATTCACAGAAACTAAATAAAAATTTGGTGGAAGGTATTTTGAGATATACATTCAAGAAACATATAAAAAACATAAGTTAAAATCTAACAGTTACGGTTACAGTGACAAAATTCCGAAAATGTCAAATGACAACACCTACTTTTTTTTTTATTGGAATGGGATCTCCATAGCAAAAAACCATAAATAGCTTTGGAACGGTACCTCCAGCACGAATATCAGCAACGCTAGGCATACTAAGAAGAAAAGAGGAAACAACTGTGATGTGCCTAACAGAGCATGACTTTCATTTTTTTTAATGACGACGTCACATTTCCCACTGAATCTTCGGCTCTGACTAAAGTCTACTGATTCTGCTTCGAAACAAAAAGAAGAGACCATGATATTCTTAATTTCGTGTAAGGCTACTGAATAAGGGCTTTAATTTCGCTGTTAGTCGTAAGACGCCGTCATGACTGACGTCATCGCACTACGTGAAAAATAAGGTGTGAAATGGCAATCAAAATCGATTTTGATGATGATGATGATTTCTCCCAGTAAGCGGCATATTGTCTACAGAGCAAGAAAGCAAGATACATATCACACATTTCACAATGCCTTATTTTTGCCCTAGTGCGATGACGTCAGTCATGACATAAAATTAAAACCCTTATTCAGTAGATCTACAGGAAATTAAGGATACCATGTCTCTTTCTTCTCGTTTCGAAGCAGAATCGGTAAACTTTAGTAAGAGCCGAAGACTCAGTGTGAAATGTGACGTCCATTAAAAAAATGAAAGTCGTGCTCTGGTAGGCACATCACAGCTGTTTCCTCTTTTATTCTTAGCATGCTAAGCGTTGGCGATTTTCGAGCTAGAGGTACCGTTCTAACACGCTGTTTATGGTTTTTTGCTATAGAGACCCCATTCCAATACAAAAAAAAGTAGGTGTTGCCATTTGAAATTTTCGAAATTTTTCACTGTAACCGTAACTGTTATAGTTTAACTGTTGTTTTTTTATATGATTCATGCGCTCATACCTCAACTATGGTCTCATATATCGGGATAGTTTTTTTTATAATCACCCTGTATATTAATGCACTAAACTTGGCATGTGAAATGAATGTTATGCAAAATTAAGTTGGTTCAGCTTGAATGGATATAGACCGATCGGTAGCATTACTATGTTGTAATTTAATCCCGTTTACGGGAAGGCGAAATTTCAGCTTCTGTGATATATACATGCACCAAAGTTGGTATGCGAGATGTATATTATGTGAAATTATGCTGATTCAATTTGAGAGTATATTGTTCAACAGGTGATGCTAGTATGCTGCAGTATTTGCTTTTACGGGAAGGCTACATAATCTCAGATTCTATTCTAGCTAAAAGACGAACTTAATATATGATATAGATATTATAATATTATGTTAATTGAATTTGGGTGCATATATATCGGCCATTACTTTTTGCGATTTTCCAGACGATTATGTCTCGGTATGTATTAGTTAAAATCGCATCAACGTGCATATGTAAAATATTAATTGTTCGAAACTATGTTAATCAAGTTTTTGTGCATGAAAACCCGTAGGTGGACTTACTGTTATATAGAATGACTAGAAGAAAATTTTATGATGGTAGCAGCATAGTTTTATTTTAGTTTTGTCTTTTATGTACATTCGAGGAAAGTATGTTAAACGCCTGAAATTTTCTCCAATTTTTCATGGATTTACAGGTTTTAATATATCTTGAACGATTTAACCATTTTTAGAAAATGCGTGTGCGTATGTATATATATATATATATATATATATATATATATAATTTTGTAGACGTTGTATCTCACGAAGCAATGAACGAAAATCAATATAAGTTTAGGTTTACTTGGTCGTTGACTTAACTTGGACCTGATTAGCTTTTAGTAAAAATCACCCAACAGGCGGCGTTGTCATCCCGTTTTTTCTGAATTTTTAATATGGCAGTATAGAACTGAATTTCTTATAATTATGCACAGTGAGAATTATTTTTAACGATTCATTGTGAAATTGAATTTTTTTCTTTTTATACATAATTTTATCGTTATTTAGAAAAAAAAAACCTCTTATATGTAGAAGCATTACTTCTCCCCCCACTCCTCCTCGGAGAGCGAAGTTTTTATACACCGTGTAAAAATTTCAGTGTCAGTTACAGGTGTCAATTTTCAATATGAGTACTTTTCTACAGAACTCGTCAATACCTTTACAAAGAATGGTTAACATATTCTAACAATCTGGGATAATTCCAATCGAAGGTAACGATTCTTTCATTAAAGAAAAAAAAAAAAAAAAAAATCTTAGAAAAATGCTTCCAGTTACCTAAACATTCATGGCTTATTTTTAATTTTTTTTTTTTAATTTGTCTAAATTTTGTGAATAAGTCAGATTTGCAACAGTGCCACATCACAACTTTCATTGAATAATACCTCTGATCCACACAAAGTTGTGAGACGTTTTAAGAAGTAAAATGGCAGTAAAAATACCTTAAATATTTTAATTGCTAACCATGCAATTTTTATTTTAGAAAATTAAGGAATGTTTTTTCCAATGGAATACAATGTGCGACCGCAAATTGCACTGATTGGCAGACAAGCCATGGACATGTGCAGTTCCTTCTTTGGCCTTCAAGTTATCCTAATCTCTCACCAACTCCATTCCTCATGATACTGTTCACGCGCTTAATAGACCTGTACCTCGTAGGGTTGCTCTGCTTGTATATCGCTTCGACAAGGGGTCCCACTTTTTACTAATCACCGCGTTGCCGTGGATCTATTTTTCTTTCTTTCTTTTTTTTTTTTTTTAACTTTCTTCTACATGTATATATAGAGAAAGTATTGGATTCATGAAAATTTTCGAACTCCAGTTTTCGATGGATTTACATGTTTTGGGATGTCCTGAACACGATTTGACTGTTTTTAGAAAATGTCTGTGTGTCTGTGTGTGCGTATCACAAATTTTGTGGACGCTGTATCTCACGAATCAATGATCGAAATTTAACCAAACATGGTATTTAGTTGGACCCTGACATAAACTGGTGCTGATTAGATTTGTGGAACAATTGCTCAACAGATGGCGCTGTTATTGCATTTTTTCTAAATTTTTAACATGGCAGTATAGGACAAAATTTCGTATAAATGAACATAATGAGAGTTATTTTAATCGTGTGATTGTAAAATTCATATGAATTATTGATAATAGTGGTAGTTAACTAGGAAAAAAAATGTGCATGTGGGAAAATTTTCAATATGGGTATCCTTCGAAAGATCTGAATACCTTTAAAACGAATGGTTGAACTGTAGATCTGTGATAATTTAAATCAAAGTTATCGATTTTTTTTATCTTTTAACAAAAAAGGAAACTTGGGGGGAGGGGGGTGGGGTGGGGGAAAAGAAATTTATTTCTTTTGATTTTCAAAAATTTGACATCTTTAGGCTTTAGTGATAATATAATTCTGTCAGATAAAAATCGACTGCATTTATAATGGAAAATAATTTGATAATTTGATAAATAATTTGTATTGAATAAATTTTGTGTGAAATTATACAGAAGAAGTCATGTGGTGGCCACATCATACTAGTTTTTTTTCCCTTTTAAATAGCATCAGACGTCTATATATAAATTTTCCCCAACTTCAACACACTCTTTCATGGCGTTGCATTTTCTATGTTGGGCATTGTATATAGAAAAATGAGCTCATCGAAAAAAAGACCCGAATTTTTATTTTAGTATAATCAATGGTAACAGAGTGTATATACTTCATAGAAGGATGCAAAAATACATTGTGCTTCTTTTTAGTGTTTCCTCAATAACTGATTTGATTTCCATATTAATAATGCAGACTTTTTTCGTAGTTTAACGAAAATAAATTCAGAAAGAATTTGACTTTAAATTTTATTTTTATAAATACAAATGTATCGAAATAATTCACCGAATAATTTACCAAAGAATTTCCTCTATTATGTTTCTTTTTAATGCTTCATAATTGGTGCGTTGATTCACATACACATATGGCCCAATGGAGGAAATTTCACAAAATAGCAAACTCAGAAAGAATTTGATTCAACATTTATGGCTAAGAATTAATAAATATAACAAACTTTTTTTTCTTTCTTTCTTCTTCTTCTTATTAGTTGTAAAATGTGTATTTAATGAGTGCTTTGGTCGCCTTAGCTAATGAAACAAGGCGAGATAAATTTCAGAAAGTATCTGATTTAACATTTACGTACACCCTATAGGCAGAAACACATTTTAATAATTCACCATGTACTATCTTTAATCCTCAGAGGAGATTTTTGCATTCCTAGCATCATTAGAATGTTCAGAATAAATAATATTTTCGTACGCTTCGATATAAATAAACATAATTAAATGCAATTTTGGCTTTGTTATCAAATCATAGGTTGTTTGAAATATGCTAGATGGAAAGTGATGCATATGTATGAAAACTTTAAAGTGAAAATAAGGTATTTGAGTAAAAATAAGGCATTTGAGTTTATATTTCTAAAATAAACTATGCTTTCTAGCAAAATAAATATTAAATTTTAATTCTTAAAATAGCTAAATTATTTTCAATTTAAGTACTAAGACGTTAAAAAAAAGTTTTGGACATACTTTGGTTTTTCATAGAGTATATTTTAAAATAATATTTCAATATTCCTGTTTGATTTTCTTGAAAATTAAGTCGTGTGTGCAAAAATTGGTCCCAAAACTCACCGAGATTAATTTAACTTGGCTAAATATATATATATATATATATATATATATAAAATTACAGAGGAAACTCCCAAAATTTCACCTCAATTCAAGGGTCACCTTCCTCCAGGGTTAGTTTTTCCAAGTCTCAAAAATTTCCAGTAGGATTTAATACAGATCTACTACCTTTAAAGAACAGGTGAATTTAATTTTCGCTTGACTTGAACTGACTTGTACCCATCATATAACCCAGGTCGGTTGGTTAATTGTAGAGTTTAAGGCCGATTGACTACAATACGATACCAGCCTATGGGTGGAACACCCTCCATGGGGGTCTTTCTGTGGGATCCTAGCCCGTATTTACGCGAGTTTTGGAGAAAACCACGGAACAACTAGGTCGATGAGCGCGACTTGGAATCGAACCTGGCACTTCCCATCTACCAGCTTTGAACGCAGAACCACTCGGTCACTGCTGGAGCCATATAACCGAGGTTAACTTTAGTTGTGAATAATGAAAACCCTCTCAAATAACTGACTGAATCTTCTCCGTTTGTTAAATTATGGCGAGTCTTTTCTATGTATGCTTTTTAACAAGAGGGCAATTTTTTTAACACTACCCAGCAAAGTTGAAAAGTGTCTAACTTTAGTAAATATTTATAGAATTCCCTTAAATTGATACATGTTATCCAAGTTCACCATCGTATGTTGTTTTCTGAAAATGGCTTAAGTAAATAGTTTCAGTTGTTTGCGTACAGGAACACCCAAAAGAATTCGAAAGTATTGTGTTCTATGCGAGGCATTTTTATAAATCATATTTAAATATATTTGTGCTGCACAAATCATAATAAGAATGACATTTATGATTCATGTGCACACAATAAGTTTTCTATGGAATACGATAGAATAAGCATTAAGACTTACAGGGCCACACAAAAATATTCCGATAAATTACTGGCCATAATTGAAAATAGCTAGGATTGCATTTTTGTTTGCGTTAAGTATTTTAACACTTTCCAACAATGTTTAAAGGTGATTATGAATTCAAATAATCTGTCTGTCTGTCATCTAATGTCCGTAAATATTTTCAGAATTTCTTTAAACAAATATCTGTTATTCAAGTTCCCTGTGCCATGTTTCCTATTGAAAAAGGTAAAAATACCATAACTAGTTTGTGTACAAAACACCTAAAAGAGTGTCAATGCATTGCATTTTATGAGAGAAATTTTTGTAAATCATATTTAAACACCTTTGTGCTGTGCCAATCATAAAGAAATTGGCAGTTATTATTTATACGCTCAAAAAATGTTTTCTGTATAATATGGTACGTATAGCATCAAAGTTTACAGGGCCACAAGAAAAAAAAAAAAAAAAAAAGAACTATAAATTATCCATTTTGGATACATTATTAACATTTTACAATTGCAGATACCCGTTGGATCGTTTAATCTTCAACTTCAGTACTTTGCCTGTGTGGTCCCACAACGTTCGAAAGAAATGAAAGAAAAACAAAGGTAGACTGAATGAATTCATAATCACTCTTAAACGTTGTTGGAATGTGTTAAAAACGATTTAACAAAAACGAAAATGCAATACCAGCATTTTTACTTTCTTCTTTATTCCCCAAGTAACACGAAATGGTTGGGAAACGGTTGGCCCTACAGTTTCCTTCATCGTTGGCCAACCGTTGGTTTTGGCCGCTGGCCCTCGGTTGAGCTAACCGTTGGGTGACGGTTGGCCCAACGATGGAGCAGTTGGGTCATGGTTGGCAAACGGTTGGGTCATGGTTGGCAAACGGTTGGGCCATGGTTGGCGAACGGTTGGGCCATGGTTGGCAAACGGTTGGGCCGTGGTTGGCAAACGGTTGGGCCATGGTTTGCAAACGGTTGGTGAACTGTTGGCCCACGGTTGGATGACCGTTGGGCCACGGTTGGAAGACCATTGGGCTACGGTTGGCAGACTGTTGGGCTACGGTTAGGCCAGTTTTTCTAACCGTTCTACTGTTGGCCCAACTGTCACCCAACGGTCGGCTCAACCGAGGGCCAGCGGCCAAAACCAACCGTTGGCCAACGAAGTGTGAGAATGTATATAGGGTACCATTTCTCAAGAATTCTCTGTCATTTAGGTTAAACTAAAGGAGTTAGGAACAAAGCACCAAATAAAAAAATTATATTTTTTAGGCTATTTGGTTTTATTTTTACTCAAATAAAATATATCTTTTAGAGTGAATAAACACATTCTAAATTGAAAAAAGAAATAATATATTGCAATTATAATTAGTTTATTCCCTAATAAATTAATTATAATTGCAACATATTAATTAATTCTTTTTTCAATTTAGAATGTGTTTATTCACCCTAAAAGATATATTTTATTTGAGTAAAAATAAAACCAAATAGCCTAAAAAATATAATTTTTTTATTTGGTGCTTTGTTCCTAACTCCTTGAGTTTAACCTAAATGACAGAGAATTCTTGAGAAATGACCCATATATAGGCAAGTCACAAGTCTTGCCGCCTGCCTCCTTCTTCCTACCTTGTGTTTCTTAGGTTGTTTTTTCATTAATTTTGATAAGTTTATGGTTTTAAGTTAAGATTTGTTGTTTTACTTTATTGATTCGCTTGTTTTGCAGGCTGTTAATTAATAGATCTGGTTTCTTTACATTAGTGTATTTCATCCACTGATGATTTTTTTTTTATTTTTTTATTTATTTTTTTATCTTTTTGGTCATTGGTGTTTCAGTGATCTTCTATCTGTTGCATGGCTTCTACTATGCTTAATAGATCATCTTTATTATATATATATATATTTAAAAAAGTTTAAATTTTAATCAAAAGAATTTATAAATTATCATGAAATTACTTGTTTAAAAGTGCTATATTCTCAATATCTTATTACTTTCAAAATAAATAAATATATTTCTGAAACAAATTAACAAACTTAAAGATAATTTTTTCTTTAAATGTTATAATATTATATAAATTTCCAAAAGAAGAAAGAATATCTTATTTACTCTAAATTGTAATTATATAAAAAAAATTATGCAGTCTGAAAAATAAATCTCAATGTACATAAAAGAAATATGCGAAAATCAATGTAATATATAAAAACAGCATTTTTATTTGTTGATGTTGGTATGCCCTTACTCCTTATAGCACATTGTAATAAATATTTGATTGTTTGCGGATAAATTATCTGACTACAAATTCTTAACATGATGTATACACATTTCTAAAAGTGAATTATCTTTAGCAAAATGGAAAAGTGACTTGGCTAAGATTCAAACTTAGAACCTCTGACTGTGTCAGTTTTGTACTTACTGTAAAACCTAGCCAATATCTGACTTGAAGGAATTACTCATATGAAACAGAAAAAATTTTTAATGTGATCTGTAAGCTCTAACATAAGTGATTACTACAGGTTAGATTGTCTGATATCGACTAAATAATTCAGTGGTAGAGCACTAGTAATTTATACCACATGTCTCATATTTAAATCTTGTTTTTAAATATATACCTTAAAAGTGAAAATTAAAATTATTTATTTATTTAACTCTCCTTTTTTAAACTGACTATTTTTAGCGAATGAGTTCATTTAAATTCTTATTTTACTAGTAATAGATTGAAAGGAATATAAATCAATCTGTTGTTTTATTTTATCTCACTTTAATAAATATATCAGCAAAATTTTTATACTATATAGAATAGAAAATTCAAATTCTCATATCAAGTCTGATAACATATAAGATTGTTTTTTATTTTTGATGCTTTAAATTTTAAAGAAAGTTAAATTTCAGAACTAAAAATATCTACATCACTGTTGCTGGATTATAATGTAATCAAATTAAAAATTATGCGAGGATGTAATTCAAACTATTGATTTATAATGAAATAGACCTAACAAAGATAAAAATTAAGAAAATTAAGTGCAGTACCAGAAATTTTAAGATTTTACTGGTATATACACATTTTCACTGATCCGTTTACCCAATCTTTAGATTTTTAAAAATACAGCTGAACCTCGTTAACGTGATTCTCTAGGGAGAAAAAATGTCCATGTTATCAGTAGCAACGGGATTATGGAAACAGTTCATGTTAAAAGTAATTCACATTAAGTGTGTTCACGTTAACAAGGTTAGACTGTACTTACAAAATAAATTTAGGTGGCAAATATGACAATTGAATATAATTGTAATTAATTTTAAAATACAAATGAAATCTTATATAAATCAGAAAATGTATGTTTTTGTAAATTGCTTTTCAACATTACAGCCAGGAAATACACACGCGAAATAGAGAGTAAATTTTTACCACATTATTTCAATGAAAGAGAGAGGGGGAAAAATATTAAGATGATGAAGTAATATGCAATGATAAAATGTTTATATGAAAGGCTGGGAAAATGTTTGTTTACTCCGCAGTTGCAAGTTATTCTTTAGACAAGACGAGAGATTTTTTTATATTTTTTTTATGAACAGTGTAACATTGTCAAAAAAAGAAAAACTCCCTTAGTATTTGGATAGGCAACTACTTAAATTTTATTATCTTTTTAAGCTGCTATTATCCTATACAGACTATCGGTGACATCTCATGAATGACACTTTCAGTATGTTCCACTTAGGTAATTAGAAATAATACATTAAAATGGATATTTAATCATCTTGTTAACTTGCTTATTTCGAGAAGCAACACAGATATGGTGACATTTTAACAGTCAAACAGAAGAGGAGCTTTTCATAATGTGCTGTTTCTAGCCACCTGTATGGAGCATACCCAAAAGTTCATTCACGATACGCTATTGCAGATTATGTATCATATATTGTAGTCCTGTAAAAAAATGAAATCTTTGGCTGATAAAAATTTTGAAAATCTTACCACTGTTATTATAAAAAAAGAAAAACCTGTTTATAAGAAAGTCATAAACTCCTCTCTTTATTCTAAAAATGAATTGAATTTGAATTTTATCAGAGGTAATTGTACTAATAACCCCTTTCAAAAATAGGGAGGTAATATCCCATTTAAAACTAATAATAAAAAATTTAATTTCTCAAAAAAAAAAAAAAAAATAAATAATAATAATAATAATAATAAAAAATAAAAATAAAACGGAAATGGATTAAAAGAAAAAAAAAAAACCCAACCTCCTCAAGGATATATTTGTATCATGCTAACTTCTTAGTTTCAAACTGATTTTCTTTTACAAAAGATTTTTTTTTTTTTTTTTTTTAAATACATGAATACTCTTTTTTTTTATTATTATTATTATTGGGAAGAAAATCATATTTATTGAATTTTTTTATTTTTCCGACTGAGTGAAAATAATGCCTGGACCGGGAGTCGAACCCCGGACCTTTGACTTACAAGGTCAAGGCTCTACCAATTGAGCTATCCAGGCCGACAACCGGTCGGCATTACTCACTCAGACAACCTTTAGGCTTTTTTTCTGCCTAAAGGTTGTCTGAATGAGTAATGCCGACCGGTTGTTGGCCTGGATAGCTCAATTGGTAGAGCCTTGACCTTGTAAGTCAAAGGTCCGGGGTTCGACATCCGGTCCAGGCATTATTTTCACTCAGTCAGAAAAATAAAAAAATTCAATAAACATGTATACTTTTCCTAGAATGTCTTGGAGATTTTTTCTCCATTAACTCCTATTAACAATTGATCTATGTAAAATTGAAAACTATTATTAAATCTTATATTGGGAATAAATTAATTTTATATTTTGTAAAGACAATAGACATAATTATACAATTAAACGTAATTTGCCAATGGAGTAATACAATTCTTACCTACAGTATACGATTAAAAAATAATTCCCTTATTTTTTGAAGACACCTAAATCTGGATACAAAAGTAAAATGCAGGGGTGCGAAATATGTCCAATCCAGTGATCTAGGATCGGGGGGGGGGGGGAAGAGATATTTACAGAAAAATATACAAATGATATCAGTTTCAACAATGAATTACAAAAATCATAGTTAAAATAGTTTTCCCATTTTGGAGAAACTTTTATATAGATTGGGGGAAATGTTGGGAATAAAAAAAATCTCTGCAACCCTGGTAAAATGCATTAGTCTAAAAAAAGATGCAAAAAATAAAGGTACATTTCAAAAATAGCAAATACTTTTTATTGAAAACAGTAAAACTTAATTAAATGTTACATATTACAATGTTTAGAGTATACTAATTATCATACAATTTATTTTATTTATTTATTTTGGTATGTCCAGATAAAATATTTTCAATATAACTTTCCTATTCATCAACAGTCTGAAAGACTTCTAAGAAAGTGCAACATACAAACCTAAAATAAAAATACTTAGTTATTTTGATTCCATTTTACATAATAATAATAATAAAATTAAGTGCAACACATGAAAATACATCTTGAAAAATTATACTTCTAATAAAAACTTCTCTGAGAGCAACAAGTGTTAAGTAGTTTATAGATTAATCACTTACTTTTGTTTTATTGATATGATTTGAAATCAACAGAATTGATTTGACCAATTGGCTTAGAAAAGTACAGTTTACACTATATTTACTTAATTCACTGGTAAATTTTTAGCCGCTGAATCGCAACAGAAAAACTATAAGAAATTGCTAACCTTCATGTTTTGTATACCAAATGTGAAAAATAATAACAGGAGACTTGGCATTGGAATATTAAAACCCGAATAAACTACTACGTCAGAAACGCCAAAGAAAAAAATTGGGAATGCAAACAGCTGTTTCGGCAGCCTTAAGCGTGCAGTCTTCAGTGCAAAAAGGATAACGTGCCGTCTTCAGTGCCTTTTTGCACTGAAGACGGCACACTTAAGGCTGCCGAAACAGCTGTATGCATTTCCAATATTTTTCTTTGGCGTTTCTGACGTAGTAGTTTATTCGGGTTTCAAATGTGAAAAAGTTGTAATCAAATTATATTAACTCAAATTCATTAAAACCAAAAAAATTAAAACACATCGATCAGTTTTAATAATTAAAATGTGATATCATGTCTTAATCATTACAACTTAAATTTCCATTTATTTTATAGCATAGATTAAGAAAAAAAAAAAAAATCAAATTAAACTTCAGATTTACCTTAATTTAGATTCAAATACCTTATTTTCATCCTTTTGATAAAACAAATATATTTCGGCATACACATCGCAGCCCTTCAGATTTACTTTTTACAGTGTATTACATTAACATAAGGCAGGGGTTGATCCAAACAAAATTTGGATCCCTTTTACGGCCCCTTTACAAAATTCAAATCCGTGAAAAGAGATCCTACACAAAATTCAAATCCGTGAAAATGGACCCTTCACAAAATTCAAATCCATGAAAAGGGACACATAAAATTCAAACTTATAAAAGGAGCCTTTTTACAAGACTTTGCTTTATTAAAATGATACTTTTATAAAGTATTTTCATGTTTTCAGTATTATTTTTAAATAAATGCCTTAAATTAGCTCAAAGAAACTCTATTAAACTTGATATTAAACATTATATACAATGATTGTAAAAATGAAAGATTTTACACACTATTTTATTTTCTCACAAAAATATTTTATTCTAAACAAAAATTTCACAAAAAAGGAACCAAAAAATTAAAATCTGGATTAAGGTAAATTTACCTGGAATGTATATTTAAATTAGTTTGCGGAAAATGGTAAGAAATAAATTTAAAAAATATAAAAACAGGATTTTAAAGTTTTATCTATACTATATCAGCATTATATAAGGGTTCTTATACCTGAAATATTTTATTTTTGTCTGTTTTATAGATACAATTTTATGTACTAAGTTGTCATAAAACTAGAATGTTGTGGCTACCAAATGACTTTCTTCTATTTTTTCCTTTGCAAATTCACTCAGTAAAAACAATTTATTACAATCATTATTTAATAAAATTATCTTCCATGATAATGCAGTACGATTTCCATATTAGAGAAGTACAGTCGGTAACAAAAGTGTCAGAACACTAGCAAAAATTCCTATGTAAGAAAAGTACACTTCATACGGTTTTGTTAAATAAATCCTTGTTGAATCCTGTTCTTAGTCAGTGTAAGAACACTGACTATACAAAACCATATGAAGTGTACTTTTTTTACATAGGAATTTTTGCTAGTGTTCGGACACTTTTGTTACCGACTGTAGTATAACACTAAATGTAAAAAAGCAAAAAAAGTTCATTTTATTCTCGATATTACATTAAAAAAAAATCGATAATTTTATTTTAAATTATCTCAGATAACCATTCGTTTTAAAGGTATTAGCGAGCAGTTTTGAAAGATAACCATTATGAAAATTTATTCCCCTTGAGGGAAGACTTCCCCCCCCCCCCTACATATACAAAAATTTTTTCATAGTTGACTATCTCTGTTATAAATAATTCTTGTAAATTTCATAATGATTATTAAACAATAATTCTCTTTATGCACATTTATACAAAATTTTGTTCTATACCACCATGTTAAAAATTTAAAAAAAGCAGGATGGCAACGAAACCTGTAAGATATTTTTTACCAAACGTTGATAGGCACTAATTAATATCAATGTGTAACTACATACCAATTTGTATTACATTCTGTGCAGTAGTTCCTGAGATACAGCTGCCACAAAATTTTGCCACGCACACACACAGACATTTTCTAAAAATGGTCAAATTGTGTTCTACAACTCTCAAAACATGTAAATCCATCAAAAACCAGAGGTTGAAAATTTTTACGAATCCAATACTTTTTTCTATTGCATTTAGAAGAAAGTAAAAATTCGCATATTACACACACACAAGATGGTTATACTTAAATTCTTGTAACTAAAAGGGATAAGCTCATATCATGAATTGTCTCTATACCAAGTTTGGTGGCAATCTACTCGCCCGTTTTAACTGCAGAAAGCTTTTGCGGCAAAAGTTTAATGACTCTATATTTATATTTACATATTAGTTTAGTTATTAATAAACAACTCTTATGAATACATTTCTTCTAATAATACATAAAAATAATGAAATTCTTACAACTACTCGGTATTGGCCGAATACTTAGTCCAAATTTGGCCGAGTAACGAGTACTCGGCAAATTGGCCGAGTACCGAGTATATACCGAGTACTTGGTACAGCTCTATATCACAATAAAGATTTTATAAGCAGTTAATGTTAGTGCTGCACCGAGTAGCACTTTAGCCGAGTAACCGAGTGCTCGGCCGAGTACCGAATAGTTGTAAGAAAGAATGAATAATTGATGTATATATGAAGAATTTTGCACATGTTAAAATTAAAATAATATTATAGTTTTAAAATTTAAAGAATACGCTTTCATAGAAATGTGAACTAAAAACAAAAAGCACAAAATATCTATCTTAGTATTAAAATGCAGGGTAAGAGAAAATCGTGTGAGTGACACACCATAATATTTACATTTAAATCTTTAATTAAAATAATTTAGAATTAAACAAAAACCATTTTTAAAAAATCTTCCCTGACTGGGATCGAACGCTAGACCTTTATGTTCGTAGCGCGGCGCCTTACCTCACAGCCACAGTGTCCATGTAGGGAAAGTCTTTTCTTACCACATAGATTTTTTGTTTGCTCCCAGAGCGGTTACAAACATACATACAAACAAACATGGTGAAGCTAATAAAAGCGTGTTAAAAAGGCCTTTTTAACACAAAACTAAGTTAAATGGCAAACACCATGCTTTCATGAAATGTTTCAGAACTTTTGTAGTGTATAATAGTATACACAATTAGGTTCATTGTTATATTTGATATGTCCAGCTTAGTGGATTATTAAAACCATAATAATTGATAATTTCATTCTTTATTATATAGTCTTTCTCAGATGCAAACCATTCTTAGATAATTCTTAAAGAATATAGAAGTTCCTATACACTTAGGCTTAATTTAAGATGCATGAAAATTTACATATGAAATGAGAACATTAAAATAAATATTTTATAATTTCAAACATGATTAACTTCATTAATCTTCAAATTCTAGAAGAGTAAAAAAGATAGGTGGTTTTGGACCATAATTTGCAAAACACAAAATTTGATTAACTAAAAGTAATGAAAACTTTAAAAGAATTATAAAACAGCCTTACTTTAAGTAAACAGCAGGAAAAAAACCGAGGTCACCTGTGGTCCAACATAGGATGCCTATGATGAATAAACATATATATATATTTTTTTTTATCTATCTATTGATACATTTTTATATTATACGAAGTGAGACATCATGTCATATAAAAATTTAGTTTAACAAAATATGATTTATAAAGATATTCTGAAAAGTAAACAGATTAAGTTCTTTGAAAAACACATTGTTATAACATTTTGATTAACATAAGAATCAAAACTTTAGACTTTTAAAATTTCATTATGAATTATTGTTATGTTCATTCAAAATACACTGTTATACTTTTATATATTACAACGAAATATTTTTATAATTATGCTTAAAGTATACGATAAACTTATGTGATAATTTAAAAATTTAGTTGTTTTTAATAAGATACTTATAAATATGTTTTAAAAAGTAAACGGATTAAAGGTTTAGCAGAAACATCATCATAACACAGGGTTCATACTCAAATACGAGAAAAAAATTCCCTGAGTTCCCCCCCCCCCCCCCGAGTTCCTAGACAATTTTCAAGAAAATATCAGCGACATGTTACAAGAAAAGCTCCTTTAGACAGGACAAAATACAGCTACTTTCACTGTATAATGTCATACTACTGCCGATCATGATAGCAATTCAGGTAGAAATCATTATTTACATGTGTATTTTCAAAATACTTAATCATTTAAATTTTGATACGAAGCTAAACAAGAAAAACATAACTTGAGAAAAAAAAAATTGTTTTTCCAGGTTTTATAATTGATTTTCCCTGATTTTTAATGAAAATTTCTATTTTACCTGACTTTTTTTAACAAATTCTAAATTCCCTGTTTTCCCTGAGGAGTATGAACCCTCTAATACTTTGATTAATATGAAAACAAAACTTTAGGCTTTTAAAATTTCAGTATGAAGCATTAATTTTCATATGCCTTTCAAAAGAAAGAAAGTGATATTTTTACATTATTGATTATTAAGAAATTAATTTCAATAAGTTCAATTGCGAGCAGTTTAAAAAAAAAAAAAAAAGCAATAATTCTGAATGTTAAACAGCCCTAGATTGCTTCTTAAATTCTCATAATTAACGTGAGACAAGGAAAATACGAATGCTTTCTGTCTTTCTAGACATGTATAAATTATTTAATATTTACTCGTGAAAATTTCATTTCAAATTTATTAGTTCAAGCTGTAAACAGACACAATTATTTATACAATCAGTAATAATACTAAAAAATAAATAAAAATTTAATTTTTGCAATAAAAGAAGAAATTTATACAAAAAATTATACTGTCCATAAGTAAATAAGGAGAATATGTAAAAATAAATTGTTCAAGAACATGTAAAAAATAAATAAAATTAAATAAAAATTATTTAGAAACAACAACAACAAAAACCCCCTTTATAGCAGGATCTAAATTAGATAAATAAATTTTTTTGGTTTTGTTATCATTAAATAACCAATTATTAGTGAAATATACTCGATAATTCCAAAAAATACCATTATTAAAATGATAAACATACCTTAATGTACGGCGTGTCAACTCTTGCAGCTAATAATCAAAGATGGCGGAGACGAAAGCGTTGTTGTTGTTGTTGTGGTTTAGCTGGTTGGTTGGCAGAATGTTCGTTTTTCGCTTTTGACCCAACGGTCGCTTAACACGGTTGGCTTATGGTCTCTGGTTTGCGTTTGGCCCAACCGTCGGTGAATGCTGCAGGCCCAACAATGATATTTTGCAGTTCGCCCAACTGCAGTTGAATACTGTTGGCCCATCCACCTTGTTTTGCAGATGGCCCAACAACAGAATGACACTGTAGGGCCAACTGTTATATTTTGCTGTTGGGAAAACAGTATTTGAGGACTGTTGGGCCAACAATACTATTTACTGTTGGCCCACTGTTATTTTGAGCCCTTTCCCCAACGATAACAATTCCCCAACGAACTAACAATAAATCGCAGTTGGGCCAACAGTCTGTGTTACTTGGGTCAATAGAAGAAAGTATTGGATTCGTAAAAATTTTCAACGGATTTGCACGTTTTGAGAGGTGTAGAACACGATTTGACCATTTAAAAAAAAATGTCTGTCTGTCTGTGTGTGTGTGTGTGAGAGAGAGAGAGAGAGAGACAAAAATTTTCTGGCAACTGTATCTCCGGAACTCCTGCTCATAATTACATATAAATTTATATGTAGATGCACCTTGACCTAAATTAGTGCCTGTCAACTTTTGGTGTCAACCGCTGAATATGTGGCGCTGCTATACAGTGATATCTGAAATTTCAGGGGAGGTTATATCTCAGGTTCTATCGCGTATAATATATCAAAAATTGATATGTGAGAAGACCATTATGAGATATTATGCTGATTCAATTTGAATGTTTATCGGCCAACAGGTGGCGCTGCTATACTGTAAATTTAATCTATAACGAGATGGCTATATCTCAACGTCTAGGGCGTATAACTGTTGCTAGTAGAACTTGCTATGTGAGATAACCATTATAGAAACGCATTTTTTTTTAAAGATGTTATTTAAGATGTTATTTCCGTAATTTAAGGAAAGGCTATATCTCAGGAACTACTGCACAGAATATAAATTTGTATGTCGATGCACCTTAACATAATTTATTGCCTGTCAACTTTTGGTGTAAATCCATACTGAACTCAAATAACATACATCATTTTGAAGAAATTCTAAAAAAATATTTATAGGCGCTAGAGGCGAACAGACACACACATAGACAAACGGTCAGTAAGACGGACAGAGAGAACAATTTCCAATTATAACCCTTAATGCATCTTAATATTTTTGTTTGGCTCCGTAATTCTTAATGCTAATCCTACAGTATTCTACAGAAAACTTATTTTTTTGTACATATGAACAATAGATTTCAATTTCATAATAATTTTGCAAAATAAAGGTATTAAAATATTGTTTATAGAAATACCTCTCATAGAACAAAATGCTTTGGAATTCTTTTGGGTGGACCTGTACGTAAATCAGTGGTCCTATCTATTCCATTTTCAATAGGGAAAATCCCATGGTAAACATGAATAATCTATGTTAGTTTTAAGAAGTTCCACGAATTTTTTATGGGAATTAGAGCGCGAACAGACAGACAAACTGAAGTCATAATTACTGAAAGATATTAAAAACATATACATAGTTGCTATATTCTTTAACCACTTTTCTTGCGACCATGATAGTTTCTGTGCAAATGCTGATTCAACGAGCCGACGTCGAGTGTTAAAATAGAGGCAATTGAGAGAAAATAGCGATAAAAGACTGGGAATATTTACCAAATATCAATCTGTCGGTCAATTTGGCATCCCCCTCTCCTCCAAGTCATTAGACTTGTGCTTCTTCTCGAAGCTAGTTTTGAGTTACGAGAAACGTGGTTACACTATAATGAGGAATTTGCACACATGGAGGATTTAAACAAAATCCTATTTTTCTGGGAGTTTTAGGCCCATAAATTTCAAAAAGTTTATTAAAAATGCAACAAAAGTTCTCATTAATTTTAAAATTAACCAAAAATCACGTGACTTCAAAACGCTGCCTGACGTCACACTTTATGAGGCTTCAATGTTTACATTTTGTTAGCCTAGTTAGCAAGCAGCCATTCGTTTTAACTTTCGTAATTATCAATTGTTTATGTGATTTCTGAGCATTTCTTTTTCGTCTTATAATCATCTAATATCATTATCACCATTTTCCATTATCATTATTTTCAATTGTTTTCTTTTCATGGCGGTTGTACAATGTTTTCGTTTAATAGGATCCCGTGGAACGCTAAAGAATAGCTTTTGAGAAGCATTAGCAGTTGTATTAGTACAGAGTGGTACAATACGATATTTACACTACGATTTTTTAATATTCGTCATTATTATAAAATACAAAACCTATTTCCCTGTTCAAGAAGCAAAGCAAAGCACGAAATCGAATGTAAACAACGATTGCTTTCGTTTGTTGTTATAAAGAGTGACGTCACGATATATTATGCTGCGTTTTCTTAAGGCTCCTAGTTTTCCCGATAGAGTAAATAGTGCGATGTTAAAATTGTTATAAATCAGTAATTAGATTTCAAATAAAAAAAATGTTTATATTTATTTTCTTACTTTTTCATTTTCTATTACATAAGAATAAAATCAGAAAACGTGCAAATTCCTCATTGAAAATGTTTGAAATTGTATTTTTGTTTGTGTTAAGCGTTTTTAATGCTTTTGAAGAATGCTAAAGACTGATTATAACTTCATAGTCAGTCTGTCTCTCTGAACACACTACAAATTTCGTTAATATATACCTTGAATTTTCCTTGATATTCAACTTTGCTATGTCATTTGAACTAAGAGTGCTGACACTTAAATTTACTCACGTAAGTTGTTTGAATAAAAACATTATAAAGGTTTTTCCAACAAGTAAAAACAACTATAAGCCAATTTATAATGGATTTTTGCACAATAAATTTGTAATTAGGAAAAGATTTTGCGACCATCCTATACATTGTTGCAGCCTCGCCCCGTTAACTTTTCTGTTTTTTATTTATTTATTTATTTATTTTTAATTATCTTTTTTATTCAAAACCATGGACGAGATGTTATTCTCTTTTCTCCAGTATGTTGTTGTACCTATGAGATCAAAGCCTCTAGCCGAGTAGTTCTCCGGAATCATGATCGCGGTGAAATTATGGCCTTTTTCATTATGAAGACATAATTAACGTTGCTTCTATTCCATCCCTAAAATATAGCTATGATGAAAACAATAAAATGGTGTATTTTAGCAACGTCGGCGTTTTGACTGATATGCCAAAAATTTAACCAGCAACAATTTTTGGTAAGGTGTATAAAATTTATAAATTTTCATAGAAATTGATATTTAAGTTCTTGAGTTGAGGTGCCCCAAAATTTACTCATAAAAAATTCGAATAAAATATTCAAATACTTTATTAACTAAAATTCGAATAAAGTATATATTATATGATTTTATTTTTTTATTTTTTTAAGAGAGTATTGTTTTTATTAACATGTAGAAATGCTTTTTGAAATTTATTTTAATTGAAACTTTTTTATAATTCACAAAACCGAAATAGAGAATATATACGAAACTAAAATTTTCTTTCAATATGTATAAAGGATTTTTGAAAAAAAAAAAAAGTATTTTTTTTTATCTTCACTTCATCTTTTTAATTTTAATTTTATTCTTTACTTAAGAAAGAATAATGTTTCGTGATAATAATTAATTCTAATGATATTTTACATTAAACTCTCATACATTTTCTAAATATCTGATCAAACAAACCTAATTGTTTAATTATCTTCAGATTTCTTTAAGGGAAAAAAGATATAATGTGGAAAAATTAAAAAGAATACATATATATATATATATATATATATATATATATATATATTTCATATAAAAATATTTAATCAATTAGGTGATATTAATTATTCACTCTATTAAGTTCAGAATAATGATAATGATAGAAAGAAAAGAGATACTAGTTGAGTAAATGTTGCGATTTAGAAATTTGCAGTTACTTTAGGGTAAAAATAATTGAAGAGTAAAAGATTTACTTATGAGCAATTAACAATGAAAAAATAATTGAGAATTATAAAGATTTTTTTTTTTTTTTTTTAAAGATATTTTTATGCTAAAATCCGAATAAAGTATATATTATTTTCATACTTTATTTATTTTTTTCTTTGAGAGTATCGTTTTTATTAACATGTAGCAATGCATTTTGTAATTTATTTTAATTGAAACATTTTTGGAATTATCTTGTAATTAATTTATTGCTGTTGAATATGATTTTCATTTGTGGCAATAATATATTTAAATATTTATACATTGAAAACTCTAGGCTAATTTTTTGGACAATACTTGAGACTTAAATACTGCATTAATTAATTTTATTTTGGCTTTAACGAAAAAAGTTTTATCTATCGATGTGAAAATTTCTTTTATACTACCAGATATATTTTTAACTAGTGAGAATTGGCAATTTAAAAAAATGATTTTTTTTTTTTTTTTTTTTTTTGCAATCTTAATAATTATTTGGAAGCTGGCTGTGAATACATAGTTTCAGTAACCATGAGCATGTTATTTTAGGATTTCCAAATTGATAGAAATTTAGGAAATAGTCACGTTAAAAAGAGTCATTTGATATAGAGGTTGAGGTTGAATAGGTTTTCGATTTATATTGCACTAGTTCTACATGATGGACAATCCTTTAATTTAGAGATCATAACTTACAGAAAATGCGCCATACTGTTTTATTTTGCCGATTAGATTAAATAGTTTCACAATGAGATAAACATTCTATAACCTCTCCCCTTCAAAATATAAATAAACTAGCAGGCTTTGTCTCTTCGCTGATCAATTTTTAAATGACTTCTCAAATTCCATTAAGAAAAAAAAAAAAAAAAAATCATTGAAATCGCTCAAAACTTCGGTTTAGTTTACTGGCCTTTAGGCAGCTGCTTTCCCGCTCGTACCAAGTCGAGTACGGCTCACCACTGCCTGCAGCATCACCTCTTACCCTCACGTGTGTGAGCTGAAACAAACGCACTCACACAAGAACCTCGATGATTGTGTCCCTAATGCCTTCAACACCCACTTTCCCTCCTGCACAATTTTAATCCTTGGTGCCCAATACATAAGCGCTACGCGCCCCTCTTCTATTTAACAACTTTAATTTTACAGCCACGAAAGTAAGTGCAATCAGTCGTTTGAAATTGTATTTTTTGCCCACCTCCCGCCCCCTTAAGAGGGGTAGGAGAATTCTGCAAAATCCCTTTGGAATGTGTGTTGGGTAGACCAACACGCGCATTGAAATTGATTTCCTAAGATCATTTGGAGCAGAATTACGGGTGGAAAAGTGTTCATTGCCAAACCACCGCCAAAGGGAGAAAAATTTGCAAAATCCCGTCAATTCCAAACTCTTTGCGCCATTTTTGATACAGTTCCACTCGAAAATCCGGATTTTCTGTCTGGGAAAAGAAGAAAAAGAAAAAAAATCAACTTTTTCTTTTTTATACACCTTATAATAAAAAATTCTAAAATTTTTCATTTTTCATTTATTATTATTATTATTATTATTATTATTATTATTATTGTTATTAATATTTGTACTCAAGTCTAGTCTGCTGATGTGAAATTCTTCACAGTGAAGTAATTTGGAACCCACTTGTAAACGTGTTTTTGCCGCATTAATAAAAATAATAAAAGGATCTTTATTCTATAATGTTTATAAGTGTAGATTTTCACAGATAAAGTTTATACAGTGTTTCTTTTCTTTTCTTTCTTCTTTTCTTTCTTTCTTTCTTCTTCTTCTTCTTCTTCTTTTTTTTTTTTTTTTTTCGTAATAATAATAATAAATAATAATTCTTTCTAGCACTAAAAAAAAAAAAAAAAAAAAAAAAAGTGTTTTCAATATTTATAGCATGATCCAAAATAGCTAGTTGATAAATTCATTAAATTATGTTCATATGGGGCTAAATATATTTTTTAAAATTTTAAATCAGCGAGTTTAAATGACTTTTTGTTAACGTTTTAAATTAATTAGGGAGTTTTAGCATTAAATTGAAATATAGCGTGCTTAACTATCATTTATAGTACATTGTTCCTTAAAAAGAGAAGTAGAAAAATGGACATTTTCTGTAAAAACTGTTCTACTAAAGGAATATTTATTGAAAATTAGCTGGAAAATAGATGCAAGATAATTGCATGAAATAACATTTAAAAATAAATTTCTTTCAATTTATATTTATGTAAAAACAATAAGATCATGAAAGTCTTTCCCCTATAACGTACAATGTGAAAAATTTGCAGGAAATCAATATATATATATATATATATATGTATACAGGGGCTCTATTCTCGTCTAGTTGCCTATTAACCACCACTTGTTACCGTTAACGACAGTTTTTAACTACTGTTCTACCCACCGTAATAACCATCTTCCGATTATGTGCTATTCTGGTCTGTCGTTGTTATCTTGAGTGGAATAAGAAACGCTCGCGTTTGAGGGTGACATTTTAAACCAATCAGTTGCAAGGGGTCATTCGTAATCCGTTTTGGGAGGGAAATTTTGTGAATAGCGATGATGACAACCTGTTTTCAATGGTAGAAAATGTGAAATGTCCCTTTAACTGAGCAAACTAAAACATTATACAGACGCGCCCATTTCTATTGTGATAAACGACGATTTTTAAGCTGAACAACTGCCTCCTAGCTGACGGTAACTTAACGACTGTAAACAAGCTCGAATGAGAATAGCAAATCGTCGTTGTCTCGCTTCACAACAACCGGTTTCCGCGTAACGACTAGACGAGAATAGAGCCCCAGGAATGTTAATTTTTGAAAACTATTTACTGGATTATAATTTTTCGCTTTAATCTGATATCGCTATTAGATTTTTATGTGATTTGTATATATTTAAGAAAATATTCTTTTAAATTTTCTTTCTATAGAAATATACTTCAATTACCATTATCTGTTTCGTTATATAGTCGATTTTGAAAAATTATTAGCAACAAGAAATGTTTATTTGAATGCGGTCGTGTGTGTTTGCCACGGCTACGGCAATCTGCATTGTGCCAGCCATAAGATTTTAGATATTAGGTTCACTTTTACCAAATAGAAACTGAGAAAAAGTTTTGATGTTCTTTATGAATGGCATGGTGTACCAGCGCCTCTAGCGAGAGATATAAACAAAATAAACGTATAATTACGTCATAATCGCGTATTTTAATTTTCATATAACTCCTTTTGTTCAGGCTCAGATATTAACTATCCCGAGAATTGCGAAAAATGCTGCATGGCATTACCACTTTCAACGATATTGGCACAAAAATTAAATCTGCATGCTATTTTATAATAAACATATCCTGTAATAAAGATAGTGTAATTATTCTGAATAAATATCCAGATATAGCTACTTTGAAAAGAGGAAAATTACATCATAGATGCACCCAGTTTACAATGGTACAGTCACAAACTTAGATTAGCAGTCACGATGCAGGACACTAATCCTGATTTTATTTATGGAGGAATGACGGTATTGTACATGTGTAGCAGCTTCCCTGATAACGTTACCTACCAGCCATACCGCCGAGTGGCATCGTTCGGAGTGACATCATATTCGGACAGCGGACATCCCTTGTGCCCATTTCTGACAGTGTAAAATCGGCCCGGTATGTGAAACAAGTTGTTATACTTGTGGTTCGGTCATTTGTACAGGCCGACCACAGAACGTTACTCCAGCAGGACAATACCCGGCCTCCTATCGCACGTCACACTCTGAACAGCGTCAATGGAACTGACATCCTTCTCTAGTCGCCAACCTCATCACCCGACCTCTCTCCCACCGTGCAAGTGTGGGATGCCATTGGAAGTGTGGGGCACAGGGCACCGCAGCCGCATACTGTGGAGAAACTGAGAGCTGCAGTAGACTCAGTTTGGCAAGGAATACCTCAGAAGACCACCAATAGCCTTTTATACAGAATGCCTTGCCGTTTGGAGTAGGGAGCCTGTATATTGAGGGAGACGACAAGCAGAAGTAAACTTACTAATGCGCATGCGTCGCCGCAATTTTTTTTACCAGATGAAGAGAGCGCAAAAGCTGAATGGGGTTGTTATGTTTACAGAATGTCGAAAGTTATTGCCACTTTGGCGACGGTTCCGTTTTTCCGCCTCCTCGTTTCATCTTTGAATAAAAACTAGCTCCATAATTGTATATTTAATTTACTTCTAATGTATTTAAAATTCTGTCTTATCAATAAGAAAAAATAAAAAATGAAAAATAAAACGAACTTTTTTACAAAAAAAAAAAAAAAAAAAAATGTACTATTATTAAAAAGTATTCATATTTATTTGTCTGTTGTAAAAACGTGATATTAATTATTTGACCTCTCCCTCTTTTTTCTTCCTTTGAAAATAATAAAATACTAATAAATAAAACTCAGATAAAAGCATTTATAGTTGAATCATATTAACTATAATTATATTTTTATTACTACATTTTTGTTTATAAGATAAAACTAATAATAATAATAATAATAATGCATTTGATAATTAGAAAAAAATCTTTAAAGTTTTTCTAAAGTTTCTTTAAAGTAAAAAAAAAAAAAAAATATATATATATATTTAACGATATTAAAAAATTAATATTGTTATTATTAAAAAAATAGCATGTACTAAGAATATTTCGTTTTCAGTCTGTGTTTTTTACTCTTAAAATAAATGTATGCCTCTCCTTCTCTCCCCCCACCCCTACTCATCTCTCTTTCTCTCTTCTTCTTCTTTTTTTTTTTTTTTTTAAGTTGTGTTTAACGAATCATCAACATTAATTTAAATATTTCAAAAACATTTTTTCACGCATGAAAATGGCTTATTATAAGAAAATAATTTTATTCCCAATTTATATCATAATACTCCTCCCCCCCCATGAAAAGAAATAGTGGTGGGGGGATGGCATTCTGACAGCCTTTTGTTTTGTGACTGGAGTGATAGAATTAACCTTGAAACAAGAAAACAAATTGAATAATGATAATTGAAATATGCAATACAATTATAATATGGATAACAAATATGTAACAAGGAATTTGGCAAGTTGGAATACTGCTGAAATATATCAATGAATTAAACAATATTAACATTTTCAAATAAATTTAAAAAGTTTATTAATTCGGTTTTTCAGTCTGAATGCACTCTAATTTTTGCGCATCCTTATAATTATAAAAGTGGCAGTTTCTGTAAACTAACGCTCAAAACGGATGTCATTGCTGCTTGAATCTATCTTTTTTTTTTTTTTTTTTTTTTTTTTTTTTTTAAGTTATTTCTTATTTATTTATTTCTTTTTTTAAGTTTAATTTAAGAAAAAAAAAAGAAGAAGAAAATGTCACATTTACAACAATGTACTTAAAAGAAAATAATAATAATAATAATTAAAAAAAAAAAAAAGTCCGTGGTTTTAAATAAATAAATAAAAAAGATCAGATAAATAAAAATACAAAAAAGAATATTTAAATAAACATATAATCATTTGTGTTAAGTAGATCTGATTTGTTATAATATATATATATATATATATATATGCAATTATTATTATAATATATCATGTAAATCGACGATAAACAATTTGAATCAGCATGAGGAAAAAACGTAATAAATTTGCTGAAATTAGGTACTATTATCTCAACGACAAATAAATCTATAAAACAAAGATTTATTTATTATTACGTTTCTTTGCTTGGGCTAAAGTAAAATTTTGATTCTTTGAGACTATCTAAAACTTTGTTTAATGAAATAAAACGCATCTACACACTGAAAATTAAATTATTTGTAGAATAAATTTTTGATTTAATATTTGCATGATCTAGTTCCAAAATGTATTTTGAACAATGCCTCTAAACTTTTCATTACTTATATTAGTAAAAATTTAAATTAATAATTTTTCAAAAAGCAAGTATTTTTTCAGGTTTCAGTTTTTTAATATATTTTGATTTTTGATATTGGGATTTTATTAATAATAATTACAATTATATAACTTCTTATTTTAATTAAAAGTTAATTTAACAATTAAAAAAAAAAAAAAAAAAAAAAAAAAAAAAATGAGCCTCAATATCTTTTTATATAAATGAATAACAGAAAATATAAGACAAATATGAAAAATGTCTAATATTATTTAATATGAATATAAATCTAAGGAAATGCCATAAAATAATTTAAAAAGATATTTAAAAATGTAAAACCTTTTAGTAATAGACGCTATATTCTTTAAAAGGGCCGATGTTTAACCTTTTGAAAGGGGCTCTTACGAAATCCTATGGTGAAGCGTGAAAGATGCTGTCACAGCCCCCTTCAAAAGGTTAAAAATTACGATTTGGCGAAAATAAATATAGCCAGTAACGGCTCAAACATCGCCAACATGCTCTCATGCAGCAAAATGACATTTCTTTCATATTAAAACACATTTAATAAGTTGTAAAATACAGTATGTAAAACTTTATTGCTTGTAGCATATTTAAATTGCTGTTTAGGGTAGAAATATTTTAAGAAAAAGTTCGTAAACATTATTTTCAAATATTGAAAACGAATGCGAATGGTGATCAGCCACAAAAACATGCTAATATCTCAAAACTAGACAGGATTTTCTGCATAAAAATCAGTCAAAATCAAAATTTAATGTCACTTAAATAATATTCTAGTAATAAAAATTGATATCTTAATTCATTATAATAGAAATAAGCTTCTGTTTCTGAGTTGCTTCTCAACTCACTGCTATTCCAATTGCCGAGAAACTGGAAATAGCCCAAGGCGGTAAAAAACAGGTCATAACCAATGAGATGTTTGCTCCCGCGTGTCGTCTCCCTGAGTATACAGACTCCCTAGTTTGGAGTACTGTACAGCTGCCCGTGGTGGCCACATTAGATACTGAATAAGCAGCTTATTTTTATCATATCCTTGTTTGTTTCTTTAATCATCTACATATGTGTCTTACATCTACCGATCCTGCTATTTTCACATTGCTACGCGCATTTCTTATGATGTTGCAATGTCCCTTTTGACGAGTGTATATTTACAATATTTTACACAAATCTATATTTAACAGTGGAATAAAATTTACCTGCCCACTTTCTAGGTTATAACTTTTAGATAACACTGCTCGGGGGAAAAAAAAATCGAATTTTGATACTATTCTTGCTGACTCTTATGTAAAATGACCTCCTGAATTCGAAAATGACTCATAGTTTGCCCAGTCACCCACCGCTTTATAGAAACACCATCCCCTCCCTCAATTTTATCCCCTGTTCGATAATTTTATGACCATGAATTTGATTTCAAGAATGAAAAAGAATTAATTTAACACCTAAAAACAAAAAAACATAAAGTTTAAAAAATAACATTAATGACAGATTAAAAAAAATATAACATATGCAATACATAATTTCAGTGGCAAATCCCCCAAAAATTTTTCCCTTCTCGCAAATGTCCATGTTTTACAATTTTCTAATTCTATAGCCTCTCAGAAGATATTTAACGTTTAAAACAACCCTCCCTCTCCTAAAATCACCGGAAAACGATAGAAATAGGGGGTCGTTCCTAAAAAAAATGGTGGGTGATAGGGCAAAATGTGCGTCATATTCAGATTCAGGAGGTCATTTTACATAAGAATATGCTGAAAGAGTGTCAGAAGCAATTTTCATGCCGAGCATTGTAATTGCTCGATTAGCTTAAAATTTAGATATGGTATTGGCCTTGATTATTATATTATGGTTTATATTGTTACAAAATTGTAAATAATTGTGTTTATTTTTGTATAAATTCTTTCAAAGAGGCTTAGTAAGTTGATAAAGTGCTAATTTTGTGCATTTCTAGTCGTTTTAGAGTTGAAATAGCCTTATTTTCCCTTAAAAACGCATTAAAAAGCCCCAGTAATGCAGGTAATGCATTTGGCGCCAAATTTGGCGACTTTTTCCCACCTTGGCGATTTTTTTGGCGACCTTGGCGAGAAAATCCTTATATGGGATATACCAAATATGGAAGCTGTAAGTTGATTGGTTGACCACTTTCTAGAGTTTTCTCGAAAAATCTGGGTTCCAGGGAATAGTATATAAGGAAGCGCTTTCCCGCCAAGGCAGTCAGTTCAGTTCAGTCTTCGGCCAGCTTCGCTAGTGCTTGCATTGCTCTTGAGCCTCTTTGAGAGAGATTTGCTTCAAGTGTTATTGTGATACAGTTTGTACTGTGGATTTGCTATTGACAGCTGTTGTTTAAGCTGTGTTTACTGTTTGAATTGAAGCTGATACTTGGTTTATAGACCTGTATTTTTCTGGAACTTTCTGTGAATAAATTACTGAATTTTTATACGTTTGGCCGTTCATTCTCAGACAACTCACGAACCCCCAAGTACGTAACATTTCTGGTGTCAGGAGTGGGGTTTTGTCTGTGAATGGTGATAACGAGAGCTATGGAGCAAGAGATGAAAAAAATTCTAGAAGGTCTCACTGCTCAGATGAATGAGTTAAGATCTGGATTGATAGAGAAAATGGAAACAGGACAGGAGAAGATGGAAACCGGATTGATCGAAAGAATGAAGGAAGGACAAAGAGAGATGAAAGAAAGTATGGAAGCATCGCAAAGAGAGATGAAAGATAGCCTGAGTCAAGAGATGAATGAAATGAAAGCCGGACAGGAAAAGATGGAAACCGGATTGATAGAGAAAATGGAAACATCGCAAAGAGAGTTGAAAGGCACTATGGGTGAAGTTCAGGAAGAAATTAAATCTAATCAAGATGAGATGAAGAGAGAGCTTTCAACTGTGAAAGAATCAATCGAGGGTAAATTAACGGTGATGGAAAATAGAATGGATGAAATAGAAGAGAAAGTTATAAAGATAGAAGAAAATTTTGAAGAGAAAGTTTTGAAAATAGAAGAAAGTTTTAAAGAGAAAGCTATGAAGATAGAAGAAAATGTTATGAACGTTGAAGAGAAAGCTATGAAGATAGAAGAAAATGTTATGAAGGTTGAAGAGAGTGTTACGAAAATAGAACGGAGTTTCGAGGAGAAAGTTAAAGAAAATTTTGATCAGGAACTGCAAAGAAGGTTTGCAGAAATAGAAAGCAAGTTTAAGAGAATGGAGGAAGATCTTGAGAGAAAAATGAGAGAAGAGTGGAGCGGAGAGGTAATAGGGAATGAACTGCAGAGCAAGATTCGGAATCTCGAAGAAAAGTTAGAATCCAAGCCCCAGGAAACTGAAAAGAAAGAGAGAAGAAGCCAGAATCACGAATTTATTAAGCTATCTACCTACGACGGCAGTTCCTCCTGGCATGTATATAAGACGCAGTTTTCCATCGTAGCTGAAGCTAACGGCTGGGACTCTACCGCCAAGTCGGTCCACTTAGCAGCAGCATTACGGGGAGATGCAGCCGAGATACTGAGAAATGTTTCTAAAGAAGAAAGGAACGACTTCGAGGCCTTGACTAGAGCACTGGAGCTACGGTTCGGAGAGAAGTGTTCTAAGGACTATAGTCGCCTCCAGCTAAAGTTGTAAATGCTTGTAAATGCTTTGAAATATGAATATATTGAGAAGCTTGAATTTAACAAAAAATTCATTTAGTTTATTAGAAATAATTAATTTAAATTTTGACACATTATTCTCTTGGAGAGAAGTGTTCTAAGGACTATAGTCGCCTCCAGCTAAAGTTGTAAATGCTTGTAAATGCTTTGAAATATGAATATATTGAGAAGCTTGAATTTAACAAAAAATTCATTTAGTTTATTAGAAATAATTAATTTAAATTTTGACACATTATTCTCTTAGTTGATCGTAAACTTCTCACAACCCATTGTATTAGCATAAGCAGAATTGCCACAAATGACTTTTTTTTTTTTTTTTTTTTTT
This sequence comes from Salticus scenicus, assembly GCA_963930645.1. Classification (NCBI taxonomy): domain Eukaryota; kingdom Metazoa; phylum Arthropoda; class Arachnida; order Araneae; family Salticidae; genus Salticus; species Salticus scenicus. The sequence goes on along the minus strand of OZ005650.1, from coordinate 338,119,307 downwards.
TTTCGCACCAATATTATAAAAATAATATTTATACTGATATTTTTCTAGCGAAATGATACACAGGAATTATTATTTTTAAAAAAAAAATGATGCCAGTTGAATAAAAGTATAACGAATTTGGTGGGGAAAATATTCCTGCGGCCTTATAAAGGGTTAAAAAAAACAGAATCGCTTTTAGTATCATACATATATGCATATTTAAATCGAAATGTGACAAAAAACATCATATATAGATAATAATAATACCATAACCTTCCTATGTTCGCCACTGCCTATACTTCGATCCACTGTGCGGCGTCCCACAAAATGCGTTCCAGGAGGCGTTCCAAAAATGAAAGAAACGATTGGAACATTGCCAGTAGAGGGGACTAGGGTGCCTCGGGGAGAAAAGAAAAGAAAACTAATGTAGTTTTCTCTCTCCTTCAAATTACACATAGTAATATAGGCACCCTAGAGGGGACTAGGGTGGCACCCTAGAGGGGACTATTTTGAAGAGGACAGTGCTTAAAATGTTGTACAATGAGTAATAAATCTGATACATTCGGTTTCTTTTTGAAGACACCTCATTTATAAGTTGGCGCATCAGACTTTTTTTTGTTTTGCTTAGGTTTGTGATGCGTACCCAGACAGTTAGTAGATTATCAAGCGGTAGCCGCTGTTTATTTCATCATGCGTTATCTTTGAGTTAACTTTTTTTTTTTAAATTAATTTTTGTTATTTTAGATTAACAAAATGTTGTTAGGCTATAATAATTTTCTCAAGTCATTTCAGGAAAGAACATAAAAAAAAGTTTATATTTCTTTCTGATCCTACTAGATGAAGAACATACCTATGCGATAAATGCGCGAAGCAGTAAAGCTGTCATCTTCCAAGCCAAAAACCTGACGGTAGATGCGTCTGCTTGTATTATTATAGGGGCTCTAAGTGAGACAAATAAAATAGAATTACTGATTACTCTTATTAGAAGATATTGGAGAAATAAATGCCATTCCTGCAATACAACAATTTTCGGATCAAGAAGTTTCTTGGAAAAAGAACGCCTTCTCGAATGCTTTCTTCAAGAGCATCTAATCAAAGATGTGTCCTATCAGGTACCTCTGGAGTCATTTCCTGGCTAATCCATTGTTCAAGTATATTTGTTACGGTGTGTGTTTGACAATCAACTAACTTTTATTTGAATGGGCACAAATAACAAAACGGACATGCACACCTTTATTCCGCTTTTCTTGGCATTTACGAGGGGTGAGGTTGGGTAGAGGGAGGGGTATCGTAAAAAATTAATTGCATATGTCTAAAAACAAATAGAAAAAATTTTAATGGCCTCCCTTTTTTTTTTTTTTTTTTTTTTTTTTGGTAAACCTGTTTTTGTAGATACTGATCTCCATATTTACCCATCATAAACGCTTTTTTTTTTTTTTTTTTTTTTTGCAATATCACAGGTATTTGCTATAAAAAAAAATCATTAATTTTATTATATAGAACTAAATATATTATTCTTCCTCATAATTAAACAAACAATTCATCCATGATATATATAACATTCTGTGTTTACTATTTTTGCCTGTTAAACCTTTTCTTCTTTTCTGTCCCCCATACTCCTGCACTCGCCGAACACGCTTCCACGTTTCCCCTTCTATTGCCCCCACAGCTCTCCCCTTTTCAGTTTTCTATTTATTTATTTAGAGTTTTACTTTAATAAATATTTCTTTATAACAAGAAATAATTGTTGAACACATTTTTATAATTAATTATAGTATACTAGTTATTAAGATTTCCCGCAAAATTTAATTAAAATTATGCCTTTTTCAAAAAGAAAAGAAAAAGAAAAGCAGAAAAAAAATGAAAAAGAAAGAAAGAAAGAAAGAAAAGAGAAGGACAAGAAAAAAAAATGTTCTGGAACTTGCCTGTATTTTTTGGTTTCAGCTAACAAAAATATATAAGAAACAGTTGAAACATCTTATGTATTTTTACTTTCTTCTATATGTAATATAGAGAAAATATTAGATTCGCGAAAATGTTCGACCTCCGTTTATTTATGGATTTACACGTTTTGGGATGTCCTGAACACGAATTGATAGTTTTTAGAAAATGTCTGTCTGTCTGTCTGTGTGTGTCTGTGTGTATCACGATTTTTGTGGACACTGTAGCTCACGAACCAATGAATGAAATTTCACCAAACTTGGTATTTAGTTGCACCTTGACATAAACTGGTGCTGATTAGATTTGCGGATGAATCGCTCAACAGTTGGCGCTGTGATCGCATTTATTGTAAACTTTTAACATGGCAGTATAGCACAAAATTTCGTATAAATGTGCATAATGAGAGTCATTTTAAACTCGTGATTGTAAAATTAATATGAATTATTGGTAATAATAGTATTTAACAAGGGAAAAAATGTTGTGTATGTGGGGGCATCGGTTCCCCCCCCAAGGGGGTAAAGTTTCAAGATGGGTATCTTTCGAAAGGTCTCGTCAATGCCTTTAAAAGGAATGGTTGAACTATAAATCTGTGATAATTTAAAACAAAGTTATGGATTTTTTTTTTACTTTTAACAAAAAAAAAAAAAACCCTTAGATTTTTTTTTTTTTTTTTTTTTTGAAATATTGTTACTGGATGAATTTGTATAGGAAAATATAGAAGAAAGTCTTGTAGTAGCCACACTATACTAGTTTTGATTGCTGACCAGTGTTATTCGTGAAAAATAACCGAGATATCAGTATAAAATTTATTCTTCATATTCATTGATACTTATGTACATAATGATGTAAATTACAGCTTTCAATTTTGACTTATTTTCTTTCAGGAAGTCTTAAAATTGAAATACCTGGATCTGCTGTATTCTACATTGATTGCCATCGAAATGCGAAGAAATGTTGATAGAAATGTATAACTGCAGATGCTAACTATGTATATTAGACAAGTCTTAAGAATTAGAAATAAAATCTCTATCTCAATTATATTTTAGTAATAATTAAAATTTTACAATGCCCCTCGTAGAGGCCTTCTTTTTAAAACGAAAAAGTCTTGTAATGCACAACTTTCTTTATCTTTTTTTTTTTTTTAGAAAAACATGCTTTATAAACTAAACATACTATTCTAAAAAAGTTGTAAAAATTAAATAAAATCTCAAGCAAAATTAGATTATGTCAAATAAAAGAACAGTTAAATTAGGGACAATTATTTAGTTCAATATGAAACTTCCTTCTCTCTTTTTTTTTTCAATTATTTGCTTTGTCACATTTGAAGTAACAAATATTAAGGAATTTTTAAAGTCTTCAGTTTTATGAAAAGTGTTTATTCTATTGTTATTTGATGTACAATATGTTATTTTTATAATTATAGTTTCATTATGTCTGTTAGAATTTGAAAAACTGTGAAATATAATGAAGAATAAAAAATTTGTGAGCAAACCTAATCGATGGTAAGAGTAAATAAGAATTGTTTCTGTTGAAATAATAAAGTCCAGCCCTTCATCAGACGAGAGGAGGTGCAGCATGAAAACAATCGTACATTTTAACTTACGAAAATAAAAGCTTTTTAATTTCATTTTGAACTGGTTTTTACAAAATTAAAAACATAAACTATCATAATGGTTACATTTCATAACAGAGCATTAGACTTCTATCACATATAAAATTGCTAAAATATTCTGCTCTTATTTTCATATAGTTGTTTATAAAAGAGTTCCCTCTCTATCCACGTAAAAACCACTACCGTACCCCCTCAGAAAAATCTATTTTTTATTTATTAACCCTTTCGCTACCAGCGTCACATATATGTGACAATCCGATTTTCTTACCTGAGCCCGGCGTCACAAATATGTGACGGGTGTTCATTATCAATTTATGATAATTATTTGCACCAAATTGTGTCACACTCAGACGGGTTATGTTATAAAACAATAAAATAGATACAGGATGTTATTGGTCTTAGTTAGAACATTATAGATACATCCCACAAAAGTAAATGACAATTGGTATCATATTTAAATAATAAGACGTCTGGGCTGTGATAGCAGTTTTTCTTCTGAGGCTCTGGTGCCGAAAGGGTTAATGTCCTTATTATTATTATTATTTCAGTTTAAGTAAACAAGTCTTTTTAGAGGAAATGTTATCCGATGTAATACATTAGATTCAGTAATTGTACAATTATTGCTGAATTCTGAACCTTACACATTTTACTTCATACAAGAAATTTGTTGAAAAATATCAATTTTTATTTATTTTTATTGGTGTCAATTGCTTTGTTTGCCGTGCAAATTTTATGCGAAGACTGCTATTAACGCAAACCTAAAATTTTACAGTCATTTTATTATATTATCACCAGTATTTCAGAACAACACTTTTTGATGTAATAATTTAGCATTAAAACGTTAAAAAATACTGAAGAAAAATTTCTTGCTGACAATAGTGGTGGTAATATAATAAAATGGTAGTAAATTTTTAAAAATGCTGCAAGGCCTGTAAACGTTTTTTTCATGCAATTTCATGCACAGACATAGAGAGTTTTATAAATGAAATATTCTGATATATATTAAGAACTTTTTTTAACATAAAAATTCTTTAAAATCAAAAATTTAAAAAATAAATTTAAAAAATAAATTTTGGAAACACCTGCTGTCTAAGAGAAATTATATCTATATAAAACTGTAATTTTATTATAGTTTCTATTTCTTCTTAAAATAATAATTATAATAATACCCTTTTTGGCATCAGTTTTCTATTTAGTTTTTTTAATCACTGTTAATTAATTATTTAAAAAAAAAAGAGATATGTTATACCTCAAATATTTTTCACGAAAAATTTTGGAAACTCCAAATTGCTTCTGTACTTTTATTTATTTATTTATTATTAATTAGATGCTATTTTCCTTCAAATTTTATTTTGAGATTAAGATTGTATGTAATTTATTTCATGTCATTGAAAAAATTATTTTTCAAAAGCGAGTTTCTTTTCATATTTCTTTTTTTTTTTTTCTTCTTCCTTTTCTTCCGCACTTTATTAACTTTTTGAACATTTTTGCTCAAAAAAAAAAAAAAAAAAAAAAAAAAAAAAAACAGAATCTTGGGGAACAACCTTCAATGTTATAAAAACGGACATTTATATTTCGAAATAGCTTGTCCATAAATTTAAAAAATGTAACTAATTAAGAATAACCGGCTTTAATGTAAGACGCTCACGAAAGTTATGTCGTTTTCTAAATTAAAAGTAACCTCAGGAAATTTTGTTCGATAATGTCGAATAAAACGACAAGTTGAAACTTCATATGACATTATCGAACAAAAGCTTTTAATATTAATTTACATATTGACATATCCTGTCATATTATACTCAGTTAAAAAGTCTTTTATTTTATCTCCTTGCAAAAGTTATTTGGTTAAGTTTTTGTGTCAATAAAATATATTTAAAAAAAAAAAGTTGTAGTATTTATTATTTTGTCATTATTATTACTATGCTTTAACGTAATGGTAACATATAAAACAGATTATTATTATTTATATTATTTGTTATTATTATTGTTGCTATACTCTATTACAATTATATATATTATTAGAAATACCTCATGTATAAGTGTTTAATACTTAGAGCTTAATATATAAGGTAGGTGAGCCAGAGGTGACCATTGTTCCTAAGGTAGCTCACCTCCCTAAAAGAGGTATAATTTTTAATCACAAAATGGTGCTACTGCATTGTAAATCATGTATCTTGGGGATATGTGACTGGATTTGAAGATATTATCTTGATCACCATTGCATCCAGTGATTTCACTTTGGAGGAATAGTCATTTTAATTTCCAGGAAAGAAGGTATTTTAATTTACATGTGTTTAAGTTCTTCGGACTTTGAACCGTGATATGTTTTCTGAAAATCTCTTTCTTTATCTTTAATCACGTTAACTTCATGTCTAACAAATTTATTAAATTAAGAATTTAGTACCGTGCAAATGGCGACTATATGAATGTTTTCAAGGTGGCCCAGATGCCAAGCAAGTTTGAAACATGTGAGTCAACTTAGCAAATAAATACGCAAATTAATGTAATAAGGGGTAACATTGAAATTTTCTAGTTAAATATCTGAAAAAAGTTATTAGCATTTATTCTCCAACAATTTCCACACTAGACAATACCAGAGATCTCCGGAAAGAAGTCAATGAATGCCAGAATAAAAATCCTGAACTACTTTCCACAAAAAGTGGCTTAAATTTTTTTGTGTCAAAAGATAAGAGGAATAAGAAGAAAACCCCGAAAAATAACAAAAGAACGTCTTAAGCACATTTTAAAAGTGCTTTCAGTGTATGGGCCACCTTTGGAACACTATGCGCCAAAAGGGGCCGATAAGCTACAATTTTAAAATTGTATGTATAAGAAAAAATATTTTAATTACATTTTACAAATAAAATTATACTTTATATGCGTAAAAAATAAATGTAACATTTTACGAAAAAAAAGTCCAGCCACATACACCCAACCAGAAAATATTAAAAATTCTCAAAGCTTAACTATGGCCACCTTTGGCTCATCTACCTTATAAATGTTTCTTCAATTTATTTTGACTGTATTCGAAAAATATTTCGGGAGGGGGTAAACCTTGGTACATAGTACTGAATGTTAAAAATATAATTAAAAAATTATCGACAAATCTGCAAAATTTCGGAGAGTGTTTGAATCCTGAACCGTCCTCCCCTTAGATACGGTCTTGAACATAGCATCTGTTTGTTTAGAGTATGTTCTATTATTCTAATAACATCAGTTACTAAAACTGTCAATGGTGTAATGTCCACCCGTTAACAATGCACATGAGACGACACACCTCATTTATCAATCACTTACTTTTGAATGTCTGAAAAATTTTTATTGATGAAACAAAATTCTCCTTAAAAATTAATTAATGATAATAAAAGTTGTATATGTTTTAAAACATATAAAGGTTTTCTAGAAGCTCATTTTAAAGTTTTTAGTAAACACAAAACTTGCATGTTTATTTAAAAAGAAAAAAAAAAGAAAACAAAAAATCTTTTTTTTTTTTTTTTTTTTTTTTTATGCTCTGAAATAATCCTCTGTGTTTTTCTTAAATAGTTGAACCATTGATAAATTTCTTAGTATGCCAAACAGATAATTTTGGCATAATTAATATTAATATATGGTATATGTTCATAAGGAAGAAAACAAACCTTCTATTTTATCACATGGTTAAAAAAGTTTTAAAAACTTTGCAATGATTTCTGTCTTTTAAAAATGCTTAAATATTACTTTTTTTTTTTTTTTTTTTTTTTTTCACGCAAAACAATATGTGCAATATAATATTGTTACGTACTTGGGGGTTCGTGAGTTGTCTGAGAATGAACGGCCAAACGTATAAAAATTCAGTAATTTATTCACAGAAAGTTCCAGAAAAATACAGGTCTATAAACCAAGTATCAGCTTCAATTCAAACAGTAAACACAGCTTAAACAACAGCTGTCAATAGCAAATCCACAGTACAAACTGTATCACAATAACACTTGAAGCAAATCTCTCTCAAAGAGGCTCAAGAGCAATGCAAGCACTAGCGAAGCTGGCCGAAGACTGAACTGAACTGACTGCCTTGGCGGGAAAGCGCTTCCTTATATACTATTCCCTGGAACCCAGATTTTCCGAGAAAACTCTAGAAAGTGGTCAACCAATCAACTTACAGCTTCCATATTTGGTATATCCCATATAAGGATTTTCTCGCCAAGGTCGCCAAAAAAATCGCCAAGGTGGGAAAAAGTCGCCAAATTTGGCGCCAAATGCATTACCTGCATTACTGGGGCTTTTTAATGCGTTTTTAAGGGAAAATAAGGCTATTTCAACTCTAAAACGACTAGAAATGCACAAAATTAGCACTTTATCAACTTACTAAGCCTCTTTGAAAGAATTTATACAAAAATAAACACAATTATTTACAATTTTGTAACACTGCCCCCCTCCCAAGGACTGCACGTCCCGGGCAGTGCAACCCTTGGTCAAGAGGCGAAAATAAACAAATTTACACAATCTAAAATACAAAAACTAAGTTCATATAACGATAAAATAAAAATACAAATCAAGTGAGAAATATTTACAAAATTCACAAATATGTACAAATATCTATATACAAATATTTACAGTTCGCATGCGCAAATTTTACGAGTATTTACATTTTTAATTTTAATATTACCGTTACTTGTAGTACTTGGCTAGCCTATTATAGTGCACCACCTTCGGTTTTGAAGGAGGTGTTTTAGTGATCCGCACCACTACATCATTCAGCCTTTTTAAGACTGTGTATGGTCCATCCCAGTTGCACTGTAACTTGGGAGAGAGTCCTTTGCGTCGAACAGGATTCCACAACCAGACCTTCTCTCCTTCCTGAAACTCATGTTGCGTAGCCTTTAGATCGTACCTTGTCTTCATTTTCTCCGTTGCCATGTTAATCCGCTCCCGAGCAAAGTTGTGCACGTCCTCAAATCGTGCCTGGAGATCTTGGATGTACTCCTCGGGCGATGAAGGCGCATCGGGTGGACAACCAAACAGGAGATCACAAGGGAGACGAAGTTCACGTCCGAACAGCATCTGGGCTGGAGTGTAGCCGGTGGTTTCATGGACAGCACTTCGATAAGCCAGCAGGAACAATGGCAACTTCAAGTCCCAATCTTGCTGGTTCCTTGATACTAGAAGGGAGAGGTTATTCAGGATGGTACGATTGAACCTCTCGACCATGCCGTCCGACTGGGGATGTAAGGGTGTTGTCCGGGTTTTGTCTATGCCGAGTAGTTGACACAGTCCTTTGAAAACATCAGAGGTAAAGTTCCTACCTTGGTCGGTATGAAGTTGTAGGGGCGTGCCGTATCTTGACACCCATTGCTGCACTAGGACCTCTGCGACTGTGCATGCCTCTTGATTGGGAATGGGATATGCCTCAGGCCACTTGGTGAAATAGTCCATCACGACGAGGATGTATTTATTTCCACTGGAGGTCCGTGGCAAAGGACCCAAGATGTCGATTGCAATCCGTTCAAATGGTGCTCCCACGTTATACCGTTGCAGTCTTCCTCGACTTCGTTTCTGCGGGCCTTTACGTGCCGCACAAGCATCACAGGATTTACACCATTTCTCCACATCCTTCTTTGCCTTGCACCAGTAGAAGCGTTCCCGAACTTTCTGCAGAGTCTTCATTACCCCAAAATGGCCTCCGGTAGAGCTAATACAATGCTAATACAATGGGTTGTGAGAAGTTTACGATCAACTAAGAGAATAATGTGTCAAAATTTAAATTAATTATTTCTAATAAACTAAATGAATTTTTTGTTAAATTCAAGCTTCTCAATATATTCATATTTCAAAGCATTTACAAGATTTATAAACGAATTCCCAAAATTACTGGCAAAATATAAAAAATAAAAGTTTTTCAAAAATTATTTCTTGGATATAAATGAAATTTTAATGACCATTAAAAAATAATAGTAATAATAATCATGTTTTATGTAAGTACTATCGTAAAAAAGCAAAATATGTTTTATTTACAATTCAAGTTTATTCAGTAATAATAAATAATATTATAGTTTTAAAAAATTAAAGAACACGCTTTAATTTACTTTCCTTATTTTAAATAAATGTAATTTTTATTGTTCACGTTAAAAATTGGCACATAAAAAATTGGCATTATAAAGGGGTTGAACGGTATCATATTTTTCTGCTGCAAACAGGTATTTAGAAACATACCTGATAAAGAAACGAATGTTGCAAAAAAGAAGAGAATAAAAGGAAATAAATAAAATTTTCGCGAAGAAAATCTATATTTATAACACAATTAATTTAGCACACAATGTTAAATATATCATCATATTACAGCTTCTTTTTTCTTTCTTTTTACTTTCTTCTATATGTAATATAGAGAAAGTATTGGATTCGTAAAAATTTTCGACCTCGAGTTTTTGATGGATTTACACGTTTTGAGAGCTGTAGAACACGATTCGTCCATTTTTAGAAAATGTCTGTCTGTCTGTCTGTCAGTCTGTGTGTGTGTGTGTGTGTGTGACAAAATTTTGTGGCAACTGTATCTCAGGAACTACTGCACAGAATTTCATACAAATTAGTATGTAGTTGCACCTTGACATAAATTAGTGCCTATCAACTTTTGGTAAAAATTGTCTTACAGGTTGCGTTGCCATCCCGCTTTTTCTAAATTTTTAACATGGTGAAATAGGACAAAATTTTGTATAAATGTGCATAAAGATAATTATTTTTTAGTAATCATTATGAAATTTACAAGAATTATTTATAATAGAGGTAGTCAACTGGGGAAAAAATTTTGTATGCGTAGGAGCCTCGTGAACCCCCCTGGGGGGGAAGTCCCCCCTCGAGGGGAGTAAATTTTCAAGATGGGTATCTTTCGAAAGGTCTCGTCAATACCTTTAAAACGAATGGTTGAACTATAAATCTGTGATAATTTAAAACAAAGTTATCGATTTTTTTTATTTTAACAAAAAGTAACTTAGAAAAAAAAATCTTTTTTTTTTTTTTTTTTTTTTTTTTTTTTTTTTTTTTTAACGAAATTTAACCAGACTTGGTATTTAGTTGGCCCCTGACATAAACTGGGGCTGATTAGATTTGGGGATCAATCACTCAACAGGTGGTGCTGTGATCGTATTTTTTCTAAATTTTTAACATGGCAGTATATAGGACCAAATTTCGTATAAATGTACATAATGGGAGTTATTCTTAACCTGTGATTGTGAAATTAATATGAATTATTGATAATAGTAGTAGTTAATTAGGAAAAAAATCTCGGTCATCGCTTCCCTCCCCCCAGGGGAAAGTACCCCCCGGGGGAGGGGGGGGTAAATTTTCAAGATGGGTATCTTTCGAAAGGTCTCGTCAATATCTTTAAAACGAATGGTTGAACTATAAATATGTGATAATTTAAAACAAAGTTATCGATTTTTTTTTTTTTTTTTTTTTTTTTTTTTTTTTTACGAAAAAAAAAAAAAAAAAAAAAAAAAACTTTGAAAAATAAATCGTATTTTTTTTTTTTTTTTTTTTTTTTAATATTGTTACTGTGTGAATTTGTATAGGAAAATATAGAAGAAAGTCTTGTGGTGGCCACAGCATACTAGTTTTATGTAGTATTTCAATAGAAAACTTATGCAAGCATTTACTGACAAACTCTATGAAAAATTCACATTTGTCTTTATTTTTATTGCACAGTAACTTTTACTTTAAATCATAATATGGGATTATAATATTTAATTTTTACATTTAGTAATTTAACATTAAACATTTATTTAATTTTAACATTTTATGACATATTACAGCAACCATTTACATTTCCCCCTTTTTTGGGTCCAACGGTACTTTTCAGTACCTTTAAAGTAAAATTAATTATTTTATTAAATATTTAAAAAAATAAGAAATAATTTCTGATTTATTAAATGTATTTTAATCATCTAATTTCTATAATCAGGGGTCTGTCCAGACTTTTCATACAGGGTCCTATTTTTGTGAAAAATCTATTCATAATTTTGCGAATCTAAATTTAGTGTGAAAATCAAACTCATTCGAACTTTTCGGCTAGGGTTCTTTTTTTGTGAAATTTTGAAAAATGTAATTTTATAAAATAAAACTAGAATTAAGATTTCATTTTAAAAATGACGGTTCACTTTTATAAAGCTAAACTGGCACATATGCATTGAAAACTGTTTCAAATTAGAATATCAGCTGAATATCAGCTTTTCAGAGAAATACAGCAAAGTACTTCATATCATTCAGGCGGCCTATTCGTTCTATGGAAAATCAGTTTTCAAAATGAAGCAAATTCATCAAAAGGAGAAAAATTTTATGAAGGATCCCTTTTTAAGATAAACAATTTTGTGATGAGTCCTTTTTTAGGATAAAGAATTTTGTGAAGGGTCCTTTTTTTTGGATAAAGAATTTTGCGAAGGGTCCTTTAAAGGACCCAGATTTTCCTCTGGACAGACCACTGATAATATTTTCACTATAAAAATTTTAATATGTTTTCTGTCATTAATGAATACAGTTATTCAGATAAATTTCTCGATTGATAATTTGGGGGTAAACAGAATAAAAAATTATTTTTCTCTAAAAGTGGCGATTTGTGGCGAAAATCCTTTTAACAGATTAAAATGTATGGTTTTGGGAGTAGTAAAGTGTGTTTGAAATTTTGGACAATTTTGGACAAAAAAAGTTACACAACTTACAAATTTAATTTTGTTGTTAATTTTATATTCACATTTCATGCGTGAATCACAAGATAAAAAACCAACAAAATATTGGCAGAAGTACCTTAAACGTTTATTAGGACATTATTAAAAGTATTTTTATTTCGTATTTTTTCATAGTTATCTTAAGTGCCACTTGATGGCTATTAAAATAAAGTCACTGAAATTCATCGAAAAATCTTATTTCTGAAAGTTTTCGTTTTAAACATATTTATATATAATAAAACTTCGTGTAATTGAAGAAATAACCATATATTTGTATTTCTTAGACACTCTTTTAAATTATTTCACTACAAAATATCAGTTATTTAGAGATTGATTTTTGGGCCTATGTTCATATTTTAGCATTGTTCGATCCACTGTGCGCCGTGCAGGTTTCTCGTCGCTTTGTCCCGTATCTACTCTATGGTTTGGAAACGACGTCCTTTCAACGCGTTTTTCAGTTTGGGAAATAGTAACGCGTGAGCTGGCGCATTGCCATGATGCAACATCCAACTCTGTTTTTCCCACAATTCAGGCCTCTTCCTGCGATTTCCGCGAATCATAGCACGAACTCTATCCACATGGCCATCATCTGTTGATGTGGAAGGAGGTCCAGACTTGGAATCGTCACAGACCAACATTCTGCCCTATTGAAAACGTTTAAACCGCTCATAACACTGCGTGCGACTCATACAGTCCTTCCCGTATGCTTGGCTAAGCATCTGAAATATCTCTCTGAAAGTTTTGTCAAGTTTGTAGCAGAATTTCACAAACACACGTTGTTCTTCAAGCTCCTTCATTGTTACTTTGTCACACATCCGACGTGACGAGCAGGCTGTACATGTGCTTACTTTAGCGGCTGTGGTTCGCTTGCTAATTGTCGGAACGACATGAGGCAAATGGCTGTTTGGCACTTTGTTGTCTAAACTTGCGCTCAGTAGCCGCAGCGCGCTATATGTGCTGGTTGGCCCGCTTTTTAAAAAATTCGGTTTCTTTTTGAACACATCTCGTATATAGCTACATTAGGTTCATTTAGATGATGATGACAAGTGATGTACTAAACTCTTTTTTAACACGCTTATATTAGCTTCACCTGTATGTATGTATGTTTGTAACTTCTCTGGGAGCAAAACGTGATTGCACAAAATCCTTCATATCTCAAACAAAAAACCATTGTGTATGGTTTCCAGAGCTTTTTAAGAAAACGGCTGATGGCTGAGCTACAAAAATTTGCATGGTGGTTCGTAATGACCTCTCCTGATGCACCTCGAAGCCCGATTTTCGAATTTTGTTTTAGTTTTCTTTTAATTAATTAAAATGTTAAAATAAAAACCTTCTAATTACTGATAAATTGGCCATTTAATTTTAATCCTTAATTTAATTGTTGCCAAAAAAAATTATCATTATTTTTTGGACAGAAAAAAAAAAAAAAAAAAATGTGAACAATAAAAATTACATTTATTTAAAATATTTAATATTATTCCTTAATTTAATTGTTGCCAAAAAAATTATCATTATTTTTTCGACAGAAAAAAAAAAAAAAAAAAAAAAAAAAAAAAACGTGAACAATAAAAATTACATTTATTTAAAATAAGGAAAGTAAATTAAAGCGTGTTCTTTAATTTTTTAAAACTATAATATTATTTATTATTACTGAATAAACTTGAATTGTAAATAAAACATATTTTGCTTTTTTACGATAGTACTTACATAAAACATGATTATTATTACTATTATTTTTTAATGGTCATTAAAATTTCATTTATATCCAAGAAATAATTTTTGAAAAACTTTTATTTTTTATATTTTGCCAGTAATTTTGGGAATTCGTTTATAAATCTTGTAAATGCTTTGAAATATGAATATATTGAGAAGCTTGAATTTAACAAAAACGCTTTATATTGAGAAAATATCAATTTAGTAGGAGCAGTATTTGTACTATTTTTTATGATTTACTTATTTTTTGTAATACCACTTTTTATTTATATTGAAATTTTATAATAAAATTTTACTATAAAAAAATTATTATTTTTATCTGTACACAATAGTAACACAGATATAGATAAATTTCAAAACCTGTTGGCCGATATGCCTATACAATGTGAAGTATTTTTAATTTTGAATAAATATTTTAAATTAAAATATAAAAATAAATATTAAACATACTTTATTGCAACAAATATAATTTTTTTCAAAAATAAAAAATAAATAAAATGAAATAAATAATTTAATAAATTTAAAATAACATAGTTAGAATTTTTTAAAGTTTGTTTTCAAAAATTTCTTATTAAGTTAACATATTCTAAATATTAGCAAGGATAATCAGTATATTTCACATTGCTTGAATTTTAATATCCGATTAGTTTAAAAAAACAAGAAAAAAAAAAAAAAGAAAAAAAAAAAAAAGTAAATAAAAAGCCCACATTTTGACAAGTATTCAATTTCGATTTAGCTCCAGATTGTTTTGAAAGATTTTTCATTTTGAACTTTCATAAGTGAGAGTTACACATTCCCATTAACACTAAATTTCTTCAAGAACTTTCCCTCCTTTATTTGCTTCTTTTTTATGTTTTTTATATATATTTTTTCCCATCATTTCTTTGCTTAGAATCACCATGGCAATAACAACGTCATCGGTGAAGTTCAAGCTAAGGCAACATGGGAATCATCCCTGAAACTTTAATTGAATGCCGGATTTTTCAATCTTTGCAGAAAAAAAAATCCTTTATTTGCTCGCTGTCGAAAATATCCCTACTTTATTCATTTTATTTTAATTAGTTCAACCTTTGGCGCCGTAAAAGTAAAATGTAAAGGATATTTTAACTTGTAGAGTTGCGTGCTAGTGGAATATTTGTTACGTTAAATTAAATGCATATTAGATATTTTATTAATAAGTTCTGTAATGGGAAATGTTAAAGGTCAAGTACGTCTAATATCGGCATTGTAAAGATCGGAAGTGAGATTAATACACGAATACGCAAACGTGAAATTTTTCATATATTTTTAGTATATTTTTAATAGAAGAAAGGACTGAAAAAAAAGTATCATTTGAAAGATATGGTTAATGAGGGTTGCAGAATATATATATATATTCTCATGTAAGACTAAGGAAGCAGACAAAAATACATTTATTAGGAGAAAGGAACTGTTGCTTTCAGACAAAATAGACCCCTTATAAAAGTTTTTCTTTGGCAATAAGTTAAAAAAAAGTATTAAATTAAAATTGAGATAAAACTTGAGTGTAGTAGCTGTTGCTTAGGAGTGCTAATTCATATTTTAAGATAGGAAAAAAAAGAGTCATTTATTTTACTTTATTTATTTATTTACACATTTTTTTTTCATATACCAATTAAAAAAGGATTTTTACTTTTTTTACCTCTCGCATCAAGCTAAAATATATGTGAAAGAAAATTAAAATCGTGTGAAAGAAATTTTAAGAAATGAATATAGTAATCGTTGATAAGAAATGCAACACCGTTTCCTCATGCCTTTATATGGAAGAATACTGAAAAAAAAAAAAAAAAACTTGTCTTAAAATAAATTCTGTTTTGTGCAGAAATTTATATCTATTACTTACAAGGAGACGGCAAGGGTGTGGGGTCCTCAAATCGAACGGAGGTTCCGCATGTAGTTAGCACTCAGTGAGTGTATTCATATTGTTACGAAATTGTAAATAATTGTGTTTATTTTTGTATAAATTCTTTCAAAGAGGCTTAGTAAGTTGATAAAGTGCTAATTTTGTGCATTTCTAGTCGTTTTAGCGTTGAAATAGCCTTATTTTCCCTTAAAAACGCATTAAAAAGCCCCAGTAATGCAGGTAATGCATTTGGCGCCAAATTTGGCGAGTTTTTCCCACCTTGGCGATTTTTTTGGCGACCTTGGCGAGAAAATCCTTATATGGGATATACCAAATATGGAAGCTGTAAGTTGATTGGTTGACCACTTTCTAGAGTTTTCTCGAAAAATCTGGGTTTCATGGAACAGTATATAAGAAAGCGCTTTCCCGCCAAGTCAGTTAGTTCAGTTCAGATCTCAACAAGCTTCGCTAGTGCTTGCATTGCTCTTAAGCCTCTTTGAGAGAGACTTGCTTCAAGTGTTATTGTTATACAGTTTGTACTGTGGATTTGCTATTGACAGCTGTTGTTTAAGCTGTGGTTACTGCTTGAATTGAAGCTGATAATTGGTTTATTGACCTGTATTTTTCTGGAACTTTCTGTGAATAAATTACTGAATTTTTGTACGTTTGGCCTTTCATTCTCAGACAACCCACGAACCCCCAAGTACGCAACATTTCTGGTGTCAGAAGCGGGGTTTTGTCTGTGAATGGTGATAACGAGAGCTATGGAGCAAGAGATGAAAAAAATTCTAGAAGGTCTCACTGCTCAGATGAATGAGTTAAGATCTGGATTGATAGAGAAAATGGAAACAGGACAGGAGAAGATGGAAACCGGATTGATCGAAAGAATGAAAGAAGGACAAAGAGAGATGAAAGAAAGTATGGAAGCATCGCAAAGAGAGATGAAAGATAGCCTCAGTCAAGAAATGAAGGAAATGAAAGACACTATGGGTGAAGTTCAGGAAGAAATTAAATCTAATCAAGATGAGATGAAGAGAGAGCTTTCAACGGTGAAAGAATCAATCGAAAGTAAATTATCGGATATGGGAAGCAGAATAGATGGAATAGAAGAGAAAGTTTTGAAAATAGAAGGAAGTTTTGAAGAGAAAGCTATGAAGATAGAAGAAAATGTTATGAAGGTTGAAGAGAAAGCTATGAAGATAGAAGAAAATGTTATGAAGGTTGAAGAGAAAGCTATGAAGATAGAAGAAAATGTTATGAAGGTCGAAGAGAAAGCTATGAAGATAGAAGAGAATGTTATGAAGGTTGAAGAGAGAGTTACGAAAATAGAACGGAGTTTCGAGGAGAAAGTTAAAGAAAACTTTGATCAAGAGCTGAAAGGAAGGTTTTCAGAGATAGAAGGTAAACTGAAGAGAATAGAAGAAGATCTGGAGAGAAAAGTGGAAGAAAAGTTAGAATCCCTGCCCCAGGAAACTGAAAAGAAAGAGAGAAGAATCCAGAATCAGGAATTTATTAAGCTTTCCACCTACGACGGCAGTTCCTCGTGGCATGTATATAAAACGCAGTTTTCCATCGTAGCTGAAGCTAACGGCTGGGACTCTACCGCCAAGTCAGTCCACTTAGCAGCAGCATTACGGGGAGATGCAGCCGAGATACTGAGAAATGTTACTAAGGAAGAAAGGAACGACTTCGAGGCCTTGACTAGAGCACTGGAGCTACAGTTCGGAGAGAAGTGTTCTAAGGACTATAGTCGCCTCCAGCTAAAGTCCCGTTACCAGAAAACGGGCGAAAGTTTGCAAGAGCTGGCAGCGGACATTCAGAGATTGTCACACCTAGCATTCTCACACTGTCAAGCTGACACTCGAAACGACTTAGCTCTTCAGTACTTTGTCGATGCTGTTCGGGATCCAGAAATTCAAAAAGCGCTGAGACTCTCCAACATCAGAGACGTAGAATCAGCTTTAGGCTATTCACTTAGGATAGAGGCAGCCCAACAAGCCTCCCGGAAAGACCGCCATACCATAAGAGCAGTCTCTTTAAACGATACGCCTGCTGGTGAAAATGAAATGAAGAGAAGTATCGAAGAGATCTTAAAGAGATTGCGCAGCCTGGAGAATAACAAGGAAATAAGGGACCGGAAGATAAAGTGCTGGGGCTGTGGAGGGGATGGTCACGTGAAGAGGAACTGCCCTGTACGACCAACTATAGGAAATCACTCGTCTTCACCATCACTACAGGGAAACTAAGAGGAGGCCATCTCGCGGGGCGGAGGTTGCCTAAAATTAAAGAGCCCCAATTTACAGTATTTCATGTTTCATCGATGAGTGGCGGCGATAATGGACTTCACGTCTATGGCCAAGTCAACAACACCACCTGCCGGATGATTCTGGACACGGGAGCCAACGTGACCATCATTAGAACGGATTTGGCTCAAGAACTAAAAGAGAAGATCATCTGGACGCCGCCCTGTGTTAAACTCCAGACTGTGACCGGAGACGAAATCAAAATATATGGAAAAATGAACTTGGCCATCACTTTTGGGAATGCCAGTTACCATCATATGGCATATGTGGCTGATATAAGAGATCCTTTAATCATTGGAATTGATTTCCTGAGAAAATTTAACTTTCAATTGGACTTCAAGAATAATGAACTGCATTCGAGTTCGGAAGACATCGCTGTGTTCAACACTGAAAATCAAGACATTCAGACAATTTGCCAGATAACAGCCAAGTCTGAAATGTCCATCCCTCCACACACAGAGACAATAGTTTCAGGAACACCACCTACAAAGCAATACTTCCGCTATGGACTGATTGAATACCCGAATACAGACAATAGCCCAAGAGGAGTTCTGGTAGCTTCATCTCTAGTTGATCTCTCAAAGAGTGCTATTCCTGTGAGAGTCGCAAACATCAGCGATAAGGTCCGAACAGTGAAGAAGGATGAGGTGTTAGCAACCTGCACTCCTGTAACATGCATCCCACCCCACGCAATCGACTGAATCCAAGTCTTCTGAACAATTAATAACGGAATTACTCAAGAATGCAGAGTTAGGAAAAGAACAGAGATGTGCTGCGGAGAAGCTACTCCAAGAATTTAAAGACCTTTTTTCTCGAACACCTGAAGACGTCGGGAGAACGAACATCACCCAGCACAGAATTGATACAGGAAATCATCCTCCAATCAAACAACATCCAAGAAGACTTCCCTTTGCTAAACAGGAAGAGGTCACTGAACTTCTAAGTGAAATGCAGCATAATGATGTCATCGAGCCATCAACGAGTCCTTGGGCCTCTCCCATAGTACTGGTGCGGAAAAAGGATGGTTCAACAAGATTTTGTGTGGATTATCGTCGTTTGAATGACATCACGAAGAAAGACAGTTACCCTCTTCCCAGAATTGACGACACATTAGACACACTTGCTGGCAATAAATGGTTCTCGACGTTGGATCTGAAGAGCGGTTACTGGCAAGTAGAATTACATCCTGATGATCGTGAGAAGACTGCATTCACCACGGGACAAGGACTGTGGCAATTTAAAGTTATGCCGTTCGGATTATGTAATGCTCCTGCCACCTTTGAACGCCTGATGGAGACAGTGCTAAAAGGACTTTCCTATGAAGCCTGTCTGGTGTATTTGGATGATATTATCATTGTGGGGCGCACCTTTGAAGACCATCTTCGAAATATCCGAAAGGTGCTGGAGAAACTCAGAATGGCTAACCTCAAGTTGAATCCAGGCAAGTGTAACTTGTTCCGTCGTGAAGTGAGCTACCTTGGCCATATCATCTCTGCCGAAGGTGTGAGAACTGATCCTGAGAAGATCTCTGCAGTCGAGAACTGGAGTCGCCCTGAAAATGTACACCAACTACGAAGTTTCCTGGGGTTATGCGCTTACTACAGGAAGTTTGTCAAGGGTTTCTCAAATATTGCCAGACCACTCCACAAGCTGACGGAAGCCAAACAGAAGTTCCTGTGGACAGATGAATGTGAAAAAGCTTTCAAGCGACTTAAAGAGGCCTTAACATCATCGCCTATCTTGACGTATCCACAGCGCGACAGACAGTTTATACTTGATACAGATGCCAGCCATGAGAGTGTCGGTGCCGTTTTGTCGCAGGAAATTGATGGTCAAGAACATGTCATTGGATATTTGAGTAAATGCCTATCTAAACCAGAGCGAAATTACTGTACCACCAGGAAAGAGCTACTCGCCATCGTAAAAGCCATAGAACATTTCCATCATTACCTCTATGGCAGAAGATTCCTGCTCCGGACTGACCATGCATCTTTAACGTGGTTGCTCCAGTTCAAGAACCCGGAAGGACAGATTGCCAGGTGGATACAACGCCTGCAGGAATATGACTTCGAGATACGTCATCGCAAAGGGACTCTACATGGTAATGCAGATGCCTTGTCACGGAAGCCCTGCTCGGAAAGCTGCAAGTACTGCTCTAGAGCCGAACAGAAATACCTGCCGATACATCCGGTTGCCTGCCAAGTTACAGTCTCAACACCATCAGATCAAGATCCCGATCCATGGAGTGACGAAGAACTTAGAAAAGCCCAGTTGGAAGATCCTGACATAAAGCCAATATTACAGCTGAAGGAGACGACCAGCAACAGACCTATCTGGCAGGATATTTCCAGATTTAGTCCCATTCCGAAAAGTTATTGGGCACTTTGGGACTCTCTTCATATCAGAAACGGCGTATTATACAGAAAGTGGGAATCTGATGATGGGAAAAGCTTCCGATGGCAGATTGTATTACCAAGATCAAGAATTCCAGATGTTTTAGAACAACTGCATAGTAGCTCTACCGGAGGCCATTTTGGGGGTAATGAAGACTCTGCAGAAAGTTCGGGAACGCTTCTACTGGTGCAAGGCAAGGGAAGACGTGGAGAAATGGTGTAAATCCTGTGATGCTTGTGCGGCACGTAAAGGCCCGCAGAAACGAAGTCGAGGAAGACTGCAACGGTACAACGTGGGAGCACCATTTGAACGGATTGCAATCGACATCTTGGGTCCTTTGCCACGGACCTCCAGTGGAAATAAATACATTCTCGTCGTGATGGACTATTTCACCAAGTGGCCTGAGGCATATCCCATTCCCACTCAAGAGGCATGCACAGTCGCAGAAGTCCTAGTGCAGCAATGGGTGTCAAGGTACGGCACGTCCCTACAACTTCATACCCACCAAGGTAGGAACTTTACCTCTGATGTTTTCAAAGGACTGTGTGAAGTACTCGGCATAGACAAAACCCGGACAACACCCTTACATCCCCAGTCGGACGGCATGATCGAGAGGTTCAATCGTACCATCCTGAATAACCTCTCCCTTCTAGTATCAAGGAACCAGCAAGATTGGGACTTGAAGTTGCCATTGTTCCTGCTGGCTTATCGAAGTGCTGTCCATGAAACCACCGGCTATACTCCAGCCCAGATGCTGTTTGGACGTGAACTTCGTCTCCCTTGTGATCTCTTGTTTGGTTGTCCACCCGATGCGCCTTCACCGCCCGAGGAGTACATCCAAGATCTCCAGGCACGATTTGAGGACGTTCACAACTTTGCTCGGGAGCGAATTCACATTGCATCGGAGAAAATGAAGACAAGGTACGATCTAAAGGCTACGCAACATGAGTTTCAGGAAGGAGAGAAGGTCTGGTTGTGGAATCCTGTTCGACGCAAAGGACTCTCTCCCAAGTTACAGTGCAACTGGGACGGACCATACACAGTCTTAAAAAGGCTGAATGATGTAGTGGTGCGGATCTCTAAAACACCTTCATCAAAACCGAAGGTGGTGCACTATAATAGGCTAGCCAAGTACCACAAGTAACGGTAATATTAAAAATTAAAAATGTAAATATTGGTAAAATTTTGCGCATGCGTAATGTAAATATTTGTGAATTTTGTAAATATTTCTCACTTGATTTGTATTTCTATTTTATCGTTATATGCAACTTAGTTTTTGTGTTTTAGATTGTGTAAATTTGTTTAGTTTCGCCTCTTGACCAAGGGTTGCACTGCCCGGGACGTGCAGTCCTTGGGAGTGGGGCAGTGTTACGAAATTGTAAATAATTGTGTTTATTTTTGTATAAATTCTTTCAAAGAGGCTTAGTAAGTTTATAAAGTGCTAATTTTGTGCATTTCTAGTCGTTTTAGCGTTGAAATAGCCTTATTTTCCCTTAAAAACGCATTAAAAAGCCCCAGTAATGCAGGTAATGCATTTGGCGCCAAATTTGGCGAGTTTTTCCCACCTTGGCGATTTTTTTGGCGACCTTGGCGAGAAAATCCTTATATGGGATATACCAAATATGGAAGCTGTAAGTTGATTGGTTGACCACTTTCTAGAGTTTTCTCGAAAAATCTGGGTTTCATGGAACAGTATATAAGGAAGCGCTTTTCCGCCAAGTCAGTTAGTTCAGTTCAGATCTCAGCCAGCTTCGCTAGTGCTTGCATTGCTCTTAAGCCTCTTTGAGAGAGACTTGCTTCAAGTGTTATTGTTATACATATATTGTTATATAGTGGATTTGCTATTGACAGCTGTTGTTTAAGCTGTGGTTACTGCTTGAATTGAAGCTGATAATTGGTTTATTGACCTGTATTTTTCTGGAACTTTCTGTGAATAAATTACTGAATTTTTGTACGTTTGGCCTTTTATTCTCAGACAACTCACGAACCCCCAAGTACGCAACAATATACTCAAATCCTAGAGCGCACTACTTAGCCATCGCCGAGATAAAAATTCCTGAGGTTTGAAAAAAAAAAATTAATTTGTATTAAAATTTAATAAATCGTTATAAACAATTTCTTTTCAACTTTTATAATTGTTAAATCTCGAATTTAATGATTTCTAACTTTTTATATGGTATGCGTCAAAATTATCTGAACATCGAGAAATATTTATGAATGTGAACGAAGTTTGCTCTTTAGGAGAAATTCTCAAAACACCGTGCTCCTGTAAAAAAGCTGCATTTATTTGTTGTGCAAGTTGTCAACAAAATTTGTGTTTTTCTTGTTTTTATGATAAATATCATCCTGGTTTGTGTATTCGTAAAGATGAATGATTGAAAGAATTGCTAATGCTATAAACGTATAGGTACTTTCCTTTTGCAAGAGATGAAAATTTTTTAATGTTCAAAATATTTTAAAAAGCTTTCGAGACCAATATTCTTAGTTATTAGTTTTTGTAAAATCATTCATGAGGTCAGAAATCTCAAATGTCTCGAAAGCTTTTAAAAATATTTTGAATGACACTTTTTCATTTTTTACGGGGCATCTTTTTTATTTAAAATTACTATAGAATAAAGTTGTAAAATCTGAATGAGAAATTTAACTTTTTCCAACAAGGTTGAAGAGTGTTAATGATTTCATTTTGTCTGTCTACGTTCTAACTTCTCTAAACATTCATGGAATTTCTTGAAATTAATATATGTTATTCAAATTAACTATTGGATATATTTTCTATTGAAAATGGAATGAAAACGTCTGCTGATTTGTATACAGGGACACCCGAAAGTTACCAAACCGTATTGTTCTATGAAAGGTATTTCTATAAACCCTATTTTAATATCTTTACTTGACACAAATCGTAATGAAATTGAAATATGTTATTCAAGTTCATATCAGATGTTTTCTATTGAAAATGGAGTAAATACCACCACTTATTCGTGTACAGGTACAATCGAAAGTAATTCAAAGCATTGCGTTCTATGAGAGGTATTTCTATAAACTAAATTTTAATAACTTTGCGCAAATCGTAATAAAATTGAAATATGTGATTTATATGCACAAAAGAATGCTTTCTATGGAATATATAGTATGATTGGCATTAGATTTACAAGGCCACATAAAAATATTCGTCTTCATAAAGGGCTACCATTGGAAATTTGCTGGAATGGCATTTTCGTTTATTAAGCGTTTTTAACACTTTATAACAGTTTTTAAGTGTAAATATGAGTTCAATTTTTGTATGTGTCTGTTTGATTGTCCATTTTTCTGTCTGTCCGTTTGACCACCCCCAACGTCCGTAAATATTTTCAGAATAAAAAAAAATGATATATGTTATTTAAGTTTACTATGGAATCTTCTCTATTTAAAATGGCATTAATAAGACTTGGGCAACTGGTTTGTGTACAGGGATACCCAAGAAAATGTCAATGCATCGCATTTTAAGACAGACATTTTTATAAATTACATTTAAATAACTTTCTACGATAAAAATCACAAAGAAATTGGCATTTGTTGTTAATATGCTAAAATAATGTTTCGTATTGAATGTGATATGATTAACCTTCATACTTATTGGACTACACTAAAATATTTCGATACATTAAGGGCTGCAATTACAATTTTAGGGCTGCATTTTCTATTGCATTAAGCATTTTTAACACTTTCCAACAATGTTTAAGAGTGATTATGAATTCAGTTAGTTTAGCTGTATGCTTTTCAGTCCTTTGGTCTGTATGATGTATGATAACGTAGGCAATGGGTATTGAAAGTTATTTGCTATAAAAACAAGTACTTACAATAGGAAAGTGTTAATGATGAATGCTTACCGCATGGTTTTTAGACCTTGTTTTTTTTTATCATTACAACGACGCGTGATTTATCTTATTTTTTGGATTTATTTTTCACTATTTATTCTTTATTTGCTCGGTAACAGAAGTGAGTATAATTTTATTTTTTCATACTGCTCCAATATAGTCAGTGTATTTTCTATTGAAATGCCCAGAAAAAGATTCATCAATCGAATTGAGAGGCAAATAGGTAGAGAATTCATAGGGATAGGCATCATTATGTAAATAAAGATACTGATAGTGACGTATTTATTTAATTTTAATTAATTATTGAATTAATTAATTTTTCTTTTTTGAAAGATAGAGTAGTATCCAATCTAAGAACACTGTATCCGTGGAAAATGTGAATTTCTGTATTTTTATTATTAAAATGCTTCCTAAAAAAAAAAAGGATCCAGTTTCGAACACTGGGCGACACAAGTCTCTATAATTCATATAACACGAGTAATATTTTATAAATATTTATTAAACTATATTAAAAATCGTTTAAGGCACATATATTTTATATTTGTATAAGAGGTATATTATATTATTTATATAAGACGCATATTATTTTATAGATATGTATTAAATGATATTAATGTTATTGTTTTATATCATTCTATGTATGACATCTGTGCATTTTAATTTTAACTATATGGATTTAAATTCATCAAAATTTTCATTAGATGCATCTTTCCTTTCATAATTAAATTTATGATTTCTGCTTAATATAAATATCATCATGAATGTAAATTAGAAGGTATGGAATAATTTATCTTATTAACTGCTTATTAATTAACATAATCTCTTTTAATATTTCAAGAATGTCAGCTAAGCATAATTAGTAAATGTCAAGATAAATATCTGTCATTTAATCTTTTCCCCGAACATATTACATTTATACGAGAAATAGCATTACGTATTCTCAACCTAATTTATTAAAATGAAATATACTTGAAAAGTAAGACATCTTTTCCTTAATGCAATATTTTCCAACAAATACGTTTTTCACATTCTTTGTTTCCCTTTATTCATAAATTTGAAAAGAAAAAGAATGATCCGGTTAAAGTAAAATTTATTTCTGAAAAGGGTTCTAATATGTGTTATTAAATTACACGTTAAAATTTAATATTTCAAAATCAATTATCAGAGAAGGCGTTAAAATTAATTTATTTGATATAGCTTCATTAAGGAAACATTATATGGAAATGAAATATGCTTATAATAAGAAATTGCGAATAGTTAAGAGAAAAATAATTACATTTGTTACGATAAATGAAACCTATAAATATTTACTTTATTAAATGAAAGGTATATTGAATAAAAGTTATTTATTTGAAACGAACTACTGAAGATTTTTTTAGACGAAGATGAAATACTACATACCTATATTTTTGTAAGTTATAAGAAAATGTTCGGATTATCACAAAACTTTCATCTGTATCATTCTATAAAAAAAGTGCTACCTACTGGTAAAACTGAACAAATATTTAATCCTAGTTTCCCTCAATAAAGAATCTGATATCCAGTTTTGTGCAATTTTATCCACCAAATGCTGAGATGACCGAAGATGGAAAATCGCCGGAGTCGAGTTATAGTAGCGCCACATGTCAGCTTATATACACTCTAGACAGCATTCTTTTTCATATTGGTAATTTCACATGCCAAGTTTGGTACATTTACATGCTATAAAAGCTGAGATATGATTGCTCTATGTAATATATGTAAATCAATCATAAAGCAGAAGTTGAAAATTTTAAGAATACAATACTTTCTTTTATAATGGTTTAAAGAAAATAACAAAGTATAGTCTATCAATTACTTTCTTGATTGCTCAATGAAATTAATATTTTAAATTATAGATCTAAAAAGCTATTATTTATTATATACGAATGCTATTTAAAAAGAAAAAGTGTTAAAAAGGTGAATTATTATATATATCCTAAAACCAATTATTTAATTTTATGTTGCTACATAAAGTGTTTAAACCACAATGAAAGAGACCAATCGATAAATAGTTGTGTCAGATTTGAGTTTATTGTTTATTACGCAGACATTTAGATGATTCAGAATTTGTTTTGTGTTACATTATATACTAAATATATATGATTATATTAAAGTAATTACTAAGATGCCTTACCTGACCATTTTCATGTTTTTTTTTTGTTTTTGTTTTTAATTCGAAATACTGATATATAATTTTATCCCATATCTTACACTAGATACTCATATCTATATATATCTAGGCTTTTGTAAAAAAGAAAAAAGTAAAATATATTGTTGTGAAGAACTAAATTATAGGGAGAGTCTAATACAATTTTTCAAAAATCGCCTTATTTGAAAATTAATCTTATTAAAATATATTATGTGTTATAGGTTCTATACATATTCTTCAATATTACATCTATAGCAGCAAAA
Source organism: Salticus scenicus (assembly GCA_963930645.1). NCBI lineage: Eukaryota > Metazoa > Arthropoda > Arachnida > Araneae > Salticidae > Salticus > Salticus scenicus. The sequence continues at coordinate 338,092,527 of OZ005650.1, read as the reverse complement.
ACAGAAGTAAAAAATCTGGAGTGACTCCACTCGACTTTCCGAACATTGGGTAATTAACAGTTTTGCAGATAAAGTAAAGAAAGAGGAGTTGTTAAACAAACAAAAGAGAGAAAACCATAATAGAGTGTTTGAGTATTTTTCTCCATATTATACACGATGCTTTATTTAACGCTACTGAACTTTGAGCCCATAGAGGGGCCGTCCATAAATGATGTCACGCTTGGAGGGGGGGTGGGAGGGGGTTCGGGAAATTGTGACAGTTTGTGACAAGGGAGGGGAGGGGGGTAACAAAAAGTGTGACATCACATATTTCAGTTAAAATACAAACATTTATATTCATCAGATGAAATATTGAAGTTATTTTAAAATTATCAAAGATTAAAGATATTTTTTTAATTCAGGTAAAAGTAACTTTATCCTGTGATTTCCCCCCTTCCCTCATACACTATTTTCTTTCAGAAAAAAACATTCAGAGTAGGTTTTTAGTATATGATAGCAATACAAAATCTTTACTTAGAAGAAAACCTTCTCTTCTCACACTCTTGAAATGCCCAACAAAAGATATAAGTCCTTATGGTTATATTTACGGATTTCATTAAGATCCATACTCTACATTTAAAAATAAAATTTTAAATATGATCTCTAGTCTAATATTTTGTTTCTGAACTTCAAGTAATTATTGATGTATGTCATGTTCCGTGACATGTGACAAGGGGGGGGGGGGTATATTGAAACGTGACACTTTGTGACAAAGGGGGGGGAGGAGGGGGTCCAAAATTCTGAAAAAAAGCATGACATCATTTATGGACAGCCCCAGATCATAATGATAAAGAATTTTTCGTTGTATCCCTGTGAAAACCTATAAATGCTAGATTTACCAAAATGCTTATAGTTAGTGCAACAATGATTTATAATATTCATATAAATTTTGTGTTAAATTGAATAAGGCGTAATTGAATATCGCACTTTTAAAAATTTGGTCCCATAGGCCATAATGATAAAAAAATTTTCTTTGTGTCCCTGTAAAAAAAAACTGGAAGTGCTAAATTCACCAAAATCTACACAGTTGGTGCAACTGTGACCTATAACATGTGTACAATTTTTTTGTTCAGATTAATAAGGCGTTTAGACGCTATCACACTTTTAAAAACTTGGCCCCATAAGCCATAATGATAAAGAATTTTTCTTTGTGTCCCTGTAAAAAAACTATAAGTGCTAGATTCTCCAAAATCTATACAGATTGAGTATCTGTGACCTATAATATGTGTATAACTGTTTTGCTCAATTGAATAAGGCGTTTAGATGCTATCGCAATTTTAAGATTTTACTCCCATAGGCCATAATGATAAAGAATTTTTCTTTGTGTCACTGTAAAAAACTGTAAGTGTTCACCAAAATCAATAGGGTTCGTGCTACGGTAACTTGCAACATGCGTACCAACTTACAGCTCATTCGAGCAAAGCGTTTAGACGCTAGCGAGTTCACTCACACACATATATACGCACATACATACACATACACACTTACACACACGCACACATACATACATCATCGTAAAAATAGGGAAAACGGACTCAGGGGACCTCGAAACGTATAGAAACATCGAAATCTCAAATTCGGATTTTTGACATGATTACAATACTTTCCTCACTATTGTGTTCGGAAAGTAAAAATATATTACAATTATTAATTTAATCCAACAAATAAAAATCTTAAATATTTGTCAATTATACAATATAAATATCAGAGCATATGATAAATAAACTTTATAAAACTGTTTCATTATTTGCTTCAGGCGAAAAATAAGGACACACTTTTATAATTCATATTTAGTGTTTTAAAATAATTTTTGAAACTGTGTTTAAATTAATTTAAGTGTAAATTTTCAGAAATAATCACAATTTTAATCAAAATAAATATATATCATTAGAAGAGAATTTTGTTGAAACGAAAAATATTAATAAATGAATTATTATAGTTTCCTGAAGCTACATTGAGTAAATAAATGGAATTTAATCTTTTGTAATACGGCAGTTAAATTGCAACAAATGCAACGAATTTAATTCTAATCACATATTTAATATATTATATAAGACATGAGCCTACTGTTTATTATAAGTTTTGCAAATTATCAAATTTTGTTTTACGTTTGATATTCTGTGTCATAAAACCATTTTTAATAAATTCTGTGAATTTAAATTATCAAATAATCTTCTTTACCGTGAATTTTAAAACATAATCGATATTGCACAAGAAATGAATTTTATTAAAAAATTTAGTATAAAGAAATACATATTTACAAATAAGTTATTAAACACCACTCACAACTATATCAATAATCTGGTCAGACACTCCCTCTATGTTCTTTTATCCTACATTACTACAGATAAACAGGATGTTCGAATCAAATATCTCTCATCTGAAGAAGTCGCTATGAAAGTACATATAAAAGCATAGTAAAATTTAAAATTACACAACAGGGCTCGTCCAGTTTTTAGAAAAAAAAAAAAAAAATCTGTGAATATCCGTGTGGGCTTTTGTAGCCCTGGGGGATATCCAGCCAGTAATCTAGTTCCAACCATGATCTTTATAGTATTTTCATAATCACAGTGGCAATATCAATAGTTATTGAGGCACTAAATTTTGCAACATCTGTTGTAAAATATCATTGAGTTGTAAATGCTGCAATTCGGGGTATTGCAATACGTCCAACGAAATATTGACTGTCCCAGAAGGGTTAGAAAAGAAAAATGATCCCAATGTATCACATGAAAAAGCAAGTCAAACATAGATTTATAAACTATTTTTGTCTGTACTCCATGAATATTTTTTGAGCTTCAAAATTTTGCAGTTGTGATTGTTCACAACGTTTCTCACATGAAATGATGCACCATCTGAAAAAATGATGTGGTTTAAAAAATCATGTTCATTTTCGATGTGCGATACCATCTCTACAGCAAATGCAACCCACTGAGGCCCATCATTTGCTTGCAGTTAGTACGTGCAAGATTATGTTCTTCGTACGTGCAAAAGAAAAATTGTCGTCAAAATCTAAGAAATAAGCAACCAATTTTGCCTAATATCAAAACCGTATAGCTCGTAGATTTATTTTTAATCAACTGGCAAAATAAGGGACACTTGATTCGGTCAGTCTCAGTTATCATCATACTTTAAGGCCTAAGATGTGAATTATTGTATTCACACATTTCCACAAAGAAATTTAAACAAATCTTCCAACAGACTTCAGAAACAATTTCATTTGGCATAAATTTCTGAGTAAGCTACTGTTCCTTTCAACTCCCCTTTTGACTACTATAGCTGTTACTATAGCTGAGACATTCGGCGAGTAAAATATACTAGTATCGCCGAGTGGCCGAAACTCGACCATTTTTTTTTGCAAAGCGAGGCAAAGCAAAGTCTTGTCCTAAACGGAATGCAATTGCAACACAGCTGCGGCAATTGTTTGCCGATATTCACTCTAACTTAATCAGCAGAGTTTTACTTAATATAACTATTTCTCTCTGTAGATGTTAGCCTTTCTTGAAATGAGAGAAAATCGCAACGTAAAAACGCCCCTTGTTGTGTGATACAGCCCAGAAGCTAATAGGTACCATGTCAAACCAAGGCTTAACCAAGTATCAAATTTTGTTAAATTAATTCGATTGGTTCATAAAGTACAGTATTTGAACAACAACAAAAAAAAGATATTTTTCAAAAATGGTCAAATTGAGTTCGGGAAATTTCAAAACGTGTAACTTTATCGAAAACCGAAAATCTAAAACTTTTCTGAATCTTATATTTTCTACTTATATATGCAGAGGAAAGAATAATAAATCCACTTTTTAAAAAATAAAAATAAATAGTCAATTTCACTTAATTAAAATGCAAGGAAATCTCAAAACGTGTAAATTCATCGAAAACCGGAAATCAAAATTTTTTATGTATCTTCTACTTGCTTCTTCTACCCACAAAAGCTAGCAATAAAGACACTTTTTTTAAAAATAAGTAGCCAATTTCAGTTAATTGAAACGTAAAAAAGCTCAAAACATGTAAATTCAGCAAAAAACGGAAATCGGAATTTCTTCCGTATCGTCTACTTATACATGCAGAAGTTAGTAACAAATCCATTTTCCTTTTATTTAGTATATTAGTTGAATATTTATTGTTTAAATATCACCGTTTGAAATGAAATGTTTATGTTTACCAAACCTTTACAGATTAAGCTCGTTCACATAATGTTAACAAATGTCGCAAAGTAAACTCGACGTTAGCGCTTCTCCTCGTGCAGTGGCTGCGGTACCCAAATAAAAGCTGTGAAAAATCCGCCCCTATTGTGCTTTCTTTAAAAATGTTATCTCTTATGGTTTTAATATAAACAAGAATTAATTCTAGCCCTAAATGAACATTATAGATGTGATTATTTACTTGAAGTTATAAGCGTACATTTCACTTTAAATACAAAATATGTTAGATGTTAGCTAATAAACAATCACATTATTATTAGTTAACATCTAACATATTTTGTATTTAAAGTCAAATGTACGCTAATAACTTTAAGTAAATAATCACATCTATAGTGTTCACTTAGAGTTAGAATTAATTAGTGTAAAATATAATTTTTTAAATCGATCTTCTAATGTTGTAAATTGTATTGTAAATACGAAAAAATTCATGTATTAGTAATTTAAGAAGAAATGTTAGCGTGTGCAATTTTCAAAATTAAAATTTTGGTTTAAAAAATTTAAATTTTAGAAAAGAAATTGCTTATAAAAGATTACTTTATCATTATCTCTTTTACTAAAAAAAGTAATATGTCATGTTCCATAAAATCAATCAGACGCAGACGAAACCATTCGCAAAAATTTTATCTTCTAAACAAAATATATTTGTAATCGCTTTATAACCAAATCTATAACTAAAATAACATTTAGGAATGATAAAATAACATTTAGGAATGAACAAATATAATCAAAACTAACTTCTTCTAACCTCATAACAAATAAAACAACCGAATTCAAAATTCCATAGATATATCTTGATCCGTAATGAATGAAAATTCAAGAGATTAAGATTTCAATAATTTTATAAATTGTAAGAAGTATTAAAAAAATAATTTTTAAGAATTGATTTAAAATATATTACTTATCTTAAAATACGGGGAAGCATGCGAAATATGAATATTCTAAAAATACATGAATTTTTTCGTTTAGATGTGCATTCGTTCAAACACAATTCCATTTAAATTTTAAATATGGAGCATCAAATTCTGGAGTAAACAAATTTTATTCGAGCATGCGCAGTTTCAGCCTGAGTAGTTCAGTCACCGCCAACAGGAGATGGCTTTGTCATCGATCTATGACGTAACCATGACGCAACCATGACATAGTACGCTACCCGTAGCTCCATTGTAATGAATACGCTTACTCTGTAAAGCTTTGATGTTTACATTCGAAACTGGAAGTTTGCCATTTTTTTTTCTGGAGTTTCGAGATTTTAAATTAAAATTTTATCAATTTTACAGAAAAAATAACTCAATCAAAAACATGTAGACAGTAACTTATATATAACTATACCCAAATATCGGAATTAAAATCGGCAGATAATTTTCGTTATTTTTTAATAATTTTTTACAAAAAACTCAATGGACAATTAACATAGAAAATCTTTTACATGGCTCCATGGACAGACAGTGACGTCATCACTTCGCTTGCGTATAGTGATGCTACATTATACAAATTACTGTGTCTATGGTTTTATTTGAGCTTTATGAAATTGCCAGATTTAACAACTTTCTACTTTTAGGTATTTTTTAATGTGAAGGAATACGTGTATAAAAGGGAAAAATGGGGGAAAATGCATAAAAAATAAATGTATTTTTAAATACCTTCTTGACATCGTAAGAAAATAATATTTGTATCCGCTCCTTCCGGCTAACCATACCTTTCGAATGATACCATTTTCAACCCTCTACTCCCATAATTAATATGTTAAAAAGGGACTACAAATTTTACGCTTGCCTATTAATATATATATATATATATATATACTAGCAGACCCGGCCACGCGTTGCTGTGACTAAGTTATACGTTGAATTATACGGCTGTAAACTATTTAGTACAGTCAAATTATTATTTACGAACAAAGACGAAAACGTTGTAGCCGATGTAAAAACCCACAGGGTTGAGATTTGAAACTTAGGTCAAAATTTGGAAGCGATTGATAAAAATTTTCGTAGTGTTGATATTAAGCACAAATTAATTTTATAGTAGGGTCCTATAAATTTTAATGGAGAAGTGATATATATTATTTCTAATGCTACTTTGGATAAAATTGCTAAAATGACTAATATATAAATTAAATTCTATTAAAATTCTATTAAAATAAAAGTATAAAAGAAACAGACGATTTTAAAATCAATTTTTATGGAGGAGTGAAATATAATATATGCTATAATGGATAATTTTACTATAAAATGACCTCATCATTTTAAATATTTTATAGAGGGCAGCAGCTGTAGTTATAAAAAGGAAAACAACAAGGCTAAACCAGAAAAATAAGTAAATTTGATAAATATTTTAAAACTTTAAAATTGGAAATCTTATGAAATATTGGACATTTAAAGTAAATACATGTATCATTTTAAATAGAAAAAGATTTTGGAAAAGTTTAGTGTATTTTAACGAAGTGATGAGAAGTTTTTGAGTATGTTAAAATTTTAATAGTAAATTCAAGTTAATAAAGATGGGAAACATTGAGGATTAAGATAAGAATAATTATAAAAAAAAAAAAAAAAACTTTTTATATACCATGCTTTTAAATTTTAATATACTAATAATATACTAATTAAAAGGAAAATGATAAATATTCTATCATAGTTTGAAGTCAAATTTGTTTTCAAATGTCAAATAAAATATCTGATGTAAGATACTAATATTTTGCAGCGGAATAGATTTCATTTCTGTCATCCTTGGCGAAAAAAAAAAAAAAAAAAGAATATCGCCAAATTATCTGGCGAAAATATTTAATTCCTTTCAAAAATCATGGTTATTTTAACAACTTATATTAAAAGAGTAATGAATAATATGAAACACTATTTCGTACAATACATATTACATGTCATACATACGTACAGTGAATAATACATATTACATTTCGTACAATGCATACATCTGGCATGTATATTTTCGTGTTACGCTTTTGATCGCCAAATAATAATAATAATAATAAAAAAAAGCCAAGGGCGACAGAGTTTTGAAATTTAAAATTAAAATTTTGTCAATTTGACAGCAAAATAATTCAATCTAACACCCACGATAACTAATACATATCTATACCCAAATATAAGGATTAAAATCGTGAAATAAATTTCCTCGATTTTTAATAATTTCTTACAAAAAATCCAGTGGGCAATTAACATAGGAAATCTTTTTCTTGGCTGCACAGACGGTCAGTGAGTCACACTTCGCTTGCGTATAGAACTCATGGATATAGTATAGCATATATAGAATAGAGTGATCATTGGGGAGAAAAAAGTTATTCCTTTTCATTTGGGAAAAGACGACGTTTTTACCAAAATATGGCCGTCTTTCCCCGAGTGAATACACACGGGAATACATACTAATATTTTAGCAAATAAAATTTATGAATAATTTATTTGCTAAAGGGGAATGGAAGACTCCAGATACAGTTTCAAATTCATATTTCTTTCTTTCTTTCTTTTCTTTTCTTTTCTTTTCTTTTCTTTTTTTTTTTTTTTTTTTCAATACCACTTAATGGCTGTTTCCAAAGCTTTTTTTTTTTTTTTTTTTTTTTCGGCATCAAAAATCTTTGTACGATAACATGGGGATGAGAGATACAGATTACTATATCTATGATAGAACTACATTAGCACTTTATCAATGTGTATAAAATCTTTAAATTGATTATGACGTCAATTTTCGTGAGATGCATAATTTAACTTTTTATAATTTTTTAACGTTCACGTTTGATTAAATGTATTTATTTTTATGTCGAAAGAAAATGAACTCGTATTTTTTTTTTTTTTTTTTTTTTTGGCAACAATTAAATTAATGGAACTCACATATATTTTGGAGCAACTTTAATAAAGGTCTATAATTAACAAATAATTGCAATAAAACAATATTGTGACAATAAATTGAGATAAAAACTATCCTATCTCTCAAGTTGGACCAAACTGCACACAGCGTGCAAAATTTCATTAAAATCGGTTCCTTAGTTTAGGAGTTTACCCCGGACAAACATCGTGACACGTAATTTATATATATATATATACTGCCTCACTCTAAGAACGAATAATTAGCCATTTTCTGAATCCTTAAACTAGAAATATAAATAACCTGGACAGACGAAATGATCAAGAATTTCTAGTCTACGCTTTTCTAGATGGTGAAATAATAGTATGATCATTATATATATCATGAATCGTTTGTATTGCGTGAAATTCTCTCTTGATTTGCTGTTGTTGTCGTATGCTACTCGAATACTCCGAGCTCCGGTAGTGGAACTAACCGGATTTAAGGCAAGAGGGGTGCACCTTCCATTTTACAGAGGAGCGCCACTAAGGAGGAAGAACGACTTAGCTCCAGAAGCTTTCCTAGAATTGGGTAACAAACCAAGATTATAGTTATTAAAACTCGCCTCCTGATATTGCCTTTATTTGCAGAGATTTTTAAATAAATTTTAATAAACGATAATATAGAAAAATGATCTAAAATTCTAACTGACGTTTTAGAACTCGCTAGCAAAAGGAACTAGAAATTATAATGATGACATGAAACTATTTTTATTAGAGACAAAATTTAGTTTTTGGATGTCCGTCACAGAATTGTTTTTCTATGTTTAAGCCTGTTATTAAACTTAAAAATTAATTTATAATTATTCAGAAAATTTTCAAAGGCACCACAAATTATTCGCATAATTATGAGAAACTAACTTATATTTCATTATATTTTATTTTCATCTTATTTATTGGACCAACTTATATTTCATAATGTATATGAACATTCAGTGATATCAATCGTATCTTTTTACATTCTTTTACCCATATGGTAGAGAAAGCATTGTTTTGAATTTAAATTTTCGAATTTGACTTTTTATTTTGTTTACACGTTTTCAGGTTCCCTGAATCCGAAAATCATGCTTTTAGGGTTGATTTGTGTGTATATCTGTGTGACTGTTGTCAGTATATCTCAAGAACAAATCGTAGCACGAAGTCCAAAGACGGTATTCTAAATTTGTATCATATATAGGGATGCTACAGTAATCTTTTTGTTGAGATCAGGCTAATGGTTCATGTACAGGATCATCCAAGAGAATTAAAATGCATCAAGGCTATGGGCGAAATTTTTGGTAGGTACAGTTTAACGTCTATACGCTGCACTTAATCGAATGAAAGGAACATAAACAATTTTAACTATTTGTAGAAGAAAGTATTCGATTCGCACAAATTTTCATCTTCCAAATTTTCGATAGATTTATAAGTTTTCAAATATCTTGAACATGATTTGTCCAGTCTGTGTGTGCATGACAAAAATATTTTCAAGAACTGATATACAGACTTTCATAAATTTTGAAAGGGTTTGAGAAGGCTATGTCTCACCTTACGTTGAGTATAATCATACAAAGAGTGATACATGAGAAGATGATTTTGAAACACTGCCCTTATTCTATTTATGTGCATGTCGGCCAGCAGCTGGTTTTGCTGTTTTCTCTGTGCGCATGGAGGCAATAGTTCGGCTTCAACAACAAATAAACGTTAATAAATTGACATGCGAGGTGTTCATCATGAAATAATGCTGACTTAATTTGGTGCATATCTATCGATAGATGACGCTGTTATGCTGCAATTTACTTTTGTGCGAGAAGGCTATAAGAGAAAATAATAACATTGACTGAATTTGAATATATATCGTCTAACAGATGGTGGTGCTATTATTCACCTTCTCCATACGGTTTGCATTATAGTATTTGTTAAAATTACGACATACTGTATGCGTAAAATATTTATTGTAAGAAGTCAAAATTAAATATTTGTTCAGTTTAACCGGTATGCAGCGCTGTTTTACAGAATGAAGAAAATTTTGCGGTGGTCACAACATGTAGTATCACCACGTTTCTCGCGCTTAGCACTGAGGACTCAGACTATTCTGAGGACTATTCTAGAAGCTTGAAGGGGTACCACACTCAGGGCCAGATTATGGCATGGGCACACCGGGCACTGGCCCAGGGCCTTCAAGTTTAGGGGGCCTCATTTCCAAAAAGTGAGAAGTAATAGTACAAATTTTTTCATTATATGTCTATTAAAAACAAAAAATAATTAAATTTTTCTTTCTATATTTTATTAGAGATCTTAAACAATTATTAAATTTTCTGATTAATTTCTTAAACATTGGCTGGTCAATGTGCTTCAGTTTTCAGTTTTTCATTTGTCTTGAACATAAAACTAATAATTTTGTTATAGGATCCTAAAAAAATGAGGAAATAGAAGATATAATTGAAGGAAAAATTTAAAAATGCACTATTTGTATTTATTTATTTTTGTTTTTGAGAATGTGTCTTTTTGGTGAGCTCTGTAGAGCAGGGTAAGGGGGCCTCCAAATAGCATCAGTGCCACGGATCTTCGAAAAGAATAGTCGTGCCCTGGCTATACTGACCGACAGGTTGGGATTTGATAACCATTCAGTCATTCGGCGTTTTCTTATCGCTATTTTATTTTAACTACAAGGATTATCATCCCTATTCTACCACCGGAATCGTCGAGTCAACACTTGCACAGAGGCTCCCATGGTCGCAAGCCATGTGATTGAAGAATACTTCTTTTTATTTAAATTTATTTTCCCTTTATAAGCGTGGTTTGAAAAGTTATAAAATATTTTCATTTTTTTTTTTTTTTTTTTTTTTTAAACAAAATTTTCTAAAAATGTAAAATAGATTTTAGAATATTTAATCTTTTATAAAAATAAAAGTTTCACTTTTTTAATAAAACGTTTACATTTTTAATCAAACTTGTATGGTATAAAAAAAGTTAAATTCATTGAAAACTCGCTTTTAACCTTATAAACTGAAACATTAGGAAATTTAATTTTTTTTTTTATAATCTATCTTCTACGTTATTTTTTCAGAAACTTATAAGTTTTAGAGCTTTTAAAATTTCAAAAATGCTTCTCCATACTTTGATCAAAATTTTATCCCTAACTTTAACTTGAGCAAGATAGATTGGCAAAGTCCTTGAAAAAATAACGGGCTGATAAATATTCACACATCATTTAAGGGCATGTGTAAAGGTTATTTCATCCTAGGAAGATTTACTTACAAAAAATACTTTTTGAAATATAGTACAATATTTTATGTACTACATTTTTAAAGAAACGTTCTTTTAAAATTACTTCTTCGAGAAATTATTTTTTACGTAATAGTGACAACCAGGAAAAAGACAAAAATATTTTTTCATAAAAACTAGCAAGTCTACCCGGCATTGCCCAAGTCGAAGTAGTGTTTATAGAATTTTGTAATCAATGAAAGAACTGAGCAGAGGTATAAAATGGAAATAGAAATATATGAAACATTTTCTGAAGACTTAAATATAAAATAACGTGAATAAACAAGCAAATAAATTAAAAGGCACAGTTTTAGTATGGGTCCCCTTTGCGACTTTAAATATTTTTGGCCATTTTGACGATGAACTGAAATGGTTATCGCAATTGCGTAATTACAGACCTTGGCGAGAAACGTTCGAATAAAAATTAAAAAATCTTAATAAAGTCTAAATTACAACTATTTACAATTAAGGTGAGAACATAAAAGAATCTCATAAGCTACACATAAAGTATCAATTAAAATGAAAAATTTTATTTTACTGGAGAAAAGAAATTAAATTATTTAAATAAAAATTACAAGCTAATGCCAAATACCTATATGAAAATATTTATTTACACGCGAATTCCTGATGTACCAATTTTCGTAGCATAACTAAGTTTTTTTTTTTTTTTCCCTTCTAATTTTTATTATTATTCACGCGAATTTAAAAATGTTTTATTTTATTTCGGGGGTGGGGGGGGGGGGTGGGGGGAGTGTGTTTTACTTGTTTATTTTGTCATCAAATAATTCTTTCTTTTCAACAGCTTTAAAGTTAAAATGGGGTTTTTATTTAATATATTTTTATTCAATTATCTGATTGAATTAAAATATAAGGCTTTAGCTAAATTTTTGTAGTATTAGAGTGTAGCTTTGTATAGCGAACTAAAAATTCGGACAAACAATTGGCTTTATATATATAGATAAAATAAAGTAATTGAATGTGATAAATGTATTCACTTTCTGTTGTAAATTTGTAATTCGAAATGTTTGTGTATTTTAAGGGAGGGGGGGGGGGTTGTTTAGAAAAAAAAAAAAAAAAAAAAGAAAAAAAAAGTATTTTGTTAGAATATTTTTGAGGCTTAGGGGGGGAAAAAAAAGTAGTTTATTTAAACAAAATTTTTGTAAAAAAAAAAAAAAAAAAACTGTTTGTTTATTACTTACTTTCATATATATATATATATATATATATATATATATACATATGTATGTACACAAGGCAGCCAAAATTAAACTGATAACACGCAGAGTGTTCTGTCGAGCGATGTAATTGTGAAAATAGCGCCAAATTTTGTAGAAAGATTAAACAAGACTAGGATGAAGTATTCTGCATTCCAAAGGATCCAAGTTTCGAAAAATGTAAAGGATTGAAGTTCTAAAAGTTATCTCTAGGAGAATATGTGGCGCTGTGTAACAGAAAAGAGAGTTTTAAAATATGCAGGATAAATACTGAAATAAAATTACTTTTTATTTAGCACATTCAATTCAATCTGAATATGGCCGCCGCTTTTGTGGACCTCATATTGCACCTTATTCACAACATTCACGACAGCAAAATGTAACATGTCTTCAGAAATTTCTCGTACAGTCCATGATGTGCTATCCTTCAATATAGCCAGGTTCTGGGCAGTTTCTTGATAGACTTTACTTGATTCATTTTAGGTAACACCATAGCCAAGAATCACATGGATAAGACCAGGGGATCGAGGTGACCCTGTAGTTGCAAAGCAGCGGCTAATGACTCTTTCTGTTGGAAATTTCTGCCGTAACAACTGCTGTATCCATAAAAAAATGTGTGAAAAGCTCCAACTTGCATACAAAAGATTGTCCTCAGGCATTTTTTTTTTTACTGAAATATGGTTCGCTCAAGACATGTACGAGTTCCAGAAATAGAAGAACGTATTCTGAGAAAGTTTAACGATAATCCAACACTATCACACGCATGAACTATAAGCGTGTGTAAAAACATCGTATGGAAAATTTTGAACAAGGAAATTCCTTTTCAGTACCACTTACAGAGAACACAAGTACTGAGTGCAGTTGATTATTCTCGGTGAGTCTATTTAGAGTACATTCCCTACGAACTTCTCTGCAAATGTATTTTTCACTGATGAGGCCACCTTTATGCTAGACAGAGTTTTTAAATTCAACAATTTCCATAAGTGAGTCACCTCTAATCCACTTGCTACATCCTCATGCTTTCTAGGAGTTTATGTGTGAAGAGCTGGACATCGTGAATGATTTACTTATTGGCCCATACTTGCTATAACATCAATTTAACGGTCCAACGTATCGACTCTTTCTGGAAGAGGTATTACCGGAATTACTTTACAGTATTTTAGTTGCTGTTCGAAATGCCATGTGGATTCAGCAAGATGGGGCTCCAGCTCATTTCCTCAATCATGTGTGTACTACCTCAATGCCACCAATATACCTCGATGGATTGGACGAAGTGGACCAAATGCTTGCTCATCACGTTCACCAGATTTATCAAGCATCGATTTTTTCTCATGGAGATACCTCAAAACCCTCATGTACGAGACTCCAATTGACTCTGATGAGGACCTCATACAAAATTTTCAATCACTGCTGCAACTATTCATAAAACACCTGGCATCTTTGACAGAGTACGCCAATCACTTACTAGACACTACTAGGTCTGTAGCAATGTTGGTGATTGCACATTTGAGCTCTTATTGCAATATTATGTAAGTAAAGAGTTTTACGTTTACTCGGCATTTCTGATTTTCCACCTACACTTTTCATTTCCGATCCCATATTGATGAATAAAAAACGTTTTCTTATATGTATTTTACCTACCCTAAAAGTTTGGCCTATAAAGTCAGGGGCACTCTGCATACAATACTAGTAAAAATGTGAAAACAGATTCAAGAATTCTCAAAATATTGAGCTTTTATATCGGAAAGTAGCTAAATTTTAAAATGATATTTTCCGTATACTATATAAGTACAAAAAGTAATTATAAGATAAATAAACTTTTATAATTGCATGAAATAATTAAATTAAATATCTTAAAGATAAAATCAAATTACTTGATTATAAAGAAAAATATGAATTAATAAAAGTTATAAAATATTAAAAATCATTATGGATTTTTAACAAGTTAAAAGTTTAAAATTACACTAAAAAAAAGAAACTATTCACATATTCATTTATTTAATCCCTTAAGATATGTATTCATAAGATAACAATTGAAATGAATTTTATAAAAATTCTCTTTCATTATTTGATTTAAAAGGAATTTTATACTATCAGTTGATTTTAAAAACAGCGTATATTTGAACATTTTTAAGTGAGAAGCAAGTTCGTTTCCTATTGATGAATTATAGATTGAAACTCCAACGAAAATAATTTTAAAGGATAGCTCTTAAATGATGGAAATTTATAAAAGAAAAAAATTGAAATAAATGTTATTAAAATCCATTTTTTTTTTAGTCTTTTTTTCTATTGCTTTCATGTTTAATAATAATAATAATAATAATAATAATAATAATAATAATAATAGAAGGGTTAAACATTTAACTATATAATTTGTCTCAGAACTGTTTGAGTATTAATAAAAAAAAATTAGGTATAAAGCAATTAAATTAATTTATGCAGAAGTCAGTAAGTAAAAAATATAAAAAAAAAAGTATAAATTTTTTTTATGGGTGTATGGATATAATAATAATAATAATAATAATAATAATAATAGAAGGGTTAAACATTTAACTAAATAATTTGTCTCAGAACTGTTTGAGTATTAATGAAAAAAATTAGGTATAAAGCAATTAAATTAATTTATGCAGAAGTCAGTAAGTAAAAAATATAAAAAAAAAAGTATAAATTTTTTTTAACTGAATGTATTTTTAAATAATGCATAATTAAATAACGGATTTTGATATAATGTCAGAGTGTGTTAGTTTTCATGTATTATGCTTTAATATATATATAAATATCTATATGTATTTACTGGGTATCAGTATATGTATTAAAGTTATGTTTTATAAAATTTTAGAGATTTTATTTTTGCAAGTTCTATTTTCGAAATTAGTTAATAAAAGGTTTCAAAATTTTATCTAAAACATTTCATAAAATCTGTTTGCAAAATAAACAGCGAAAACAAACTTGCATTTTTAGAAATATTCACATTGTTATAGAAATGATCTTAAGAAGTATTTTTCTTCTACTCAAAAGTAGTGTTGTAGATGATACAAATACACCGAACTACGTTTGTGTGTATATCAAGGAGGAAGCTTTATTATCACTATTATTATTTAAATTATTTGAGAGTTGGTAAATATATCCATACTGGTAAATCCTTTTGCTGTACTCATGGAAAATTTCTGACCTTCTTAAAATAGTGTCGGAATATACATTTATCTAGTTGAACATACGTTTGTTTTATAGTATGCTGCAAACAGGAAAAATATACAATTATACTGCTTTACAATTTTTCAAAATAATGTTAAACGTCTAAGAAATGTTTTCTATTAAAAATAAAAATAAATTAATAAAACGATTGAATAAGATATAACATTTTTATTTCCTACGTGTTTTGTTCTAAATAAACGTTTTAAGAAAAAAATTACAAGTCAGAATAATATTTTATGACTCTTCTATGTTATCTAAAGTGATATGAATGTTATCAAAATAACTGGTGTATACAATGGTGTGTCTTTGAATTTTAGATACAATTTAAGTTTTTATTTAACTAATAATAACAGGAGACTTGGCGTTGGAATATTAAAACCCGAATAAACTACTACGCCAGAAACGCCAAAGAAAAATATTTTTCTTTGGCGTTTCTGACGTAGTAGTTTATTCGGGTTTTAATTTTTATTTAACTATTTCACATTCAGTTATATAATACAAAACAGTATTTCACAAAATGACTTTGTATAAACATGATAATCATATACAATATATATAAATGAAAGAAATAATAACCCAGATTATTATGGGATATGTGGTCTGCATTATTTGAAAGAGCCATAGATTTAACATTCTCTCTTCCTGCCCTGCACTCTAATTATTTAATTGTAATATGAATACCAATAGCGCATTTTTCTCATTAGCCATTGTCAAAGGTTTCATGTAAAAGTGCTTTTAAAATATTTCATAAAATTTTAAACCTGAAAACTTTTACAAAAGCGATAAATCGGTAAAATTATTATTATTAATATTATTATCCATAAAACATTTCTCTAACGTGGACCAGTTACGATTATATTTTGTAGAAACGATACGATAGAGACAATAAAATATGCGAGGATAAAAAATAATATACAAGTAATATTTAAGCATGCGGACTCCGTTCAGTGATATATATTTATAATAATAATAATAACAATAAAAGACCAGATTTGACTAATTAGATCATTCTATAAAAAAATTATTTTTAAAAGTTGTATTTACGTACAGCGCTTTGCTGTTCTTTACGTGATAGCGTTTCTGAGAGTTTTAAACAATTTGACGCATGTGTATAGATATTATACGGAGTGAAAGTTTTAAGGGAAAATGACAAAAACTAAGAAAGAAAAAAAATATACCGCCTCCTTCTTGAACGAATAAGTAGTCATTTTCTGAAACCCTAAACTAGAAATATAGATTTACGAACTGTGCGTATAAGGTAAACAAGTAACCTGTAAAGACGAAATGATCGAGAATTTCTAGTTCGTACTTTTATAGATGCTGGAACAGTATTATGAATGTTATAGAGATTTTGAATTCTTTGTATTGCGAGAAATTCTGGCTAGATTTCCTAGAATTAGATCATAAACTAAGATTATAGTTACTAAAATCCGCCATTTGAGTTCACATTTACTTGCAGAGATTTTTAAATAAGTTTGAACACGATAATATAGCAAAGCGATCTAGAATTCTAATAGGGGTTTTTAGAACTTGCTAAGAAAGGGAACTAGAATTTATAAGGATGACATGAAACTATACTTATTAGAAACACGATTAAGATCTCAATCACATAATTTTTTCTCAGTAAAATTGAAACTTTCTGTTTGATTTCCCGAAATCACTAAAATGATTTTATGAAGCGTATTATTAATAGAAAGGCAAAAAAAAAGGATTAATAATAATAAGTAATTTGATGGAGTTCGACATCGTCCACAGCGTCCACCCGACTCATTGAAATTTTCTGCACCTCCGTATCATAATGTACGGAGAATGTGTCACTGTTTTATGAATGCAATTTTCAATAATTCGGTCACATTTTTGTCATCTTACTAGTTTTTTTTTATCAGCCCGAAATAAAATAAATTTGACTCATCAGAGAAAACCAGTTCAGCCTAATATTTAACTAATAATTTTTTTTTAAATTTTTAGTCAATTAAAGTCTTGTTTTTTTTTAGTTTTTTTTCCTTAGTAATTTTTTTTTTTTTTTTTGCAGATCTTCTGTTTTTTAACATACTTTGTTTAATTGTTCCCGCACTGTTTTTGAAGAAATTCTTTTGCTATGCACATTTTTAAAAATCTTTTGAGCATGTACAAATCGATTATTTTAAACTTTTGTTTTCTAACTTGCCATCATCTCGCTTGGACGGGCAACATGGCCGCCTAAAGACACATTTTCCGTTTAAACAGCCAAAAAATTTTATATGGTCCTAAAAATCATCTCAGGAATATTTCGTTGACATTTAATTAATTTGCCATCTCACGTATCAAAATATTTTTTGACTTTCATTCTAAAATTAGTACTTTTTGTGGCATCGTTGAATGCCTTATACTTGCCATTTTTTAAATACTTTCTAAAATTATAATTTTCCTGACAGTTGCATTTTATTTTTAACACTGGGCTCAATCCTAAGGTGTACGTGGAAGGCGACATAATAAAATCTGTTCGAAAAATTTCTTTTTAAATGATAAAATTGGCGGTTGCAAAAAGGGAAAAGGAAAATATCAAAGTGCGTTTTTTTTTTTTTTTTTTTGTCGCTTAGTGTATATATATATATATATAACACCATTCTTAAATCGTAGTGGCGATTATTTATTAAAAAAGTCCCTGCGTGTTTACAACACAGGTTTAGAGTGGCTCTTATACACCCTCGAATACTCATTAATGGTCAACTGAACAGACAATGCTTATTTCCGTGGTTTTGGAGCATACAGCTCCTACCTTATGTTAAAGACTTAAATGCAATTATACTCCAAGAGTGACCGAGATACTCTGTTCCTAAAGGTGGTAGATGGGAGGTAGCGGGTATGATTTTGGTTGTGCTCGTCGGCTTAGTCGTTCTAAGTTTTCGGCGATTTTTCGTGAAACTTGCGGAAATACAGACTAAGACAGAGACCTCCCACCGAAAGCAATCCTTTCTGCGGCGAGCAGTCAATCGGGCTATCTAAATAGCAAACACATACTTCCAGTTATTTTTCAACAAAACAATGCCAGACTGCATATGGCATGCCATGTGCAACAGTTTACCTCACAGAAAATTCATATTGCCGCTTTGTAACTTGATGGTTTGACTGCATTCGATGCGAGCACCAATTTATCGGACGTATTATTCTCAATCTTTATCATCTCTACAAGCTACCTTACTAAGGAACGGGTTCGACTGGTACTCATATTTTTCTTTGAAGCAAACTGAAAATTTCCATGCAGAAATACTGCGAGGAAATTAATTCTAGTACATAAAAATCGCCGTCGCATCCAACTTTTATATAGTACTAACATGTAGCTCAAGATGTGTCTATGTTTTAAATCTGCACTGAAATGCTAATAATAATGTTGCGTACTTGGGGGTTCGTGAGTTGTCCGAGAATGAAAGGCCAAACGTACAAAAATTCAGTAATTTATTCAGAGAAAGTTCCAGAAAAATACAGGTCTATAAACCAAGTATCAGCTTCAATTCGACCAGTAAACACAGCTTAAACAACAGCTGTCAATAGCAAATCCACAGTACAAACTGTATAGCAATAACACTTAAAGCAAGTCTCTTTCGAAGAGGCTCAATGCAAGCTGACCGACTCTGATCACAGACTGAACTGAACTAACTGCCTTGGCGAGAAAGCGCTTCTTATATACTGTTCCATGGAACCCAGATTTTTCGAGAAAACTCTAGAAAGTGGTCAACCAATCAACTTACAGCTTCCATATTTGGTATATCCCTTATAAGGATTTTCTCGCCAAGGTCGCCAAAAAAATCGCCAAGGTGGGAGAAAGTCGCCAAATTTGGCGCCAAATCCATTACCTGCCTTATTGGGGCTTTTAATGCGTTTTTAAGGGAAAATAAGGTTATTTTAACGCTAAAACGACTAGAAATGCACAAAATTAGCACTTTATCAATTTACTAAGCCTCTTTGAAAGAATTTATACAAAAATAAACACAGTTATCTACAATTTTGTAACACTGCCCCCCTTCCCAAGGACTGCACGTCCCGGGCAGTGCAACCCTTGGTCAAGAGAAGAAACTAACCAAATTTACACAATCTCAAATACAAAAACTAAGTTGCATATAACGACAAAATAGAAACAAAAATCAAGTGAGAAATATTTACAAAATTCACAAATATGTACAAGTATTTATATACAAATATTTACATTACGCATGCGCAAATTTTACCAGTATTTACATTTTAAATTTTAATATTACCGTTAATTGTGGTACTTGGCTAGCCTATTATAGTGCACCATCTTCGGTTTTGATGAAGGTTTTTTAGTGATCCGCACCACTACATCATTCAGCCTTTTTAAGACTGTGTATGGTCCGTCCCAGTTGCACTGTAACTTGTGAGAGAGTCCTTTGCGTCGAACAGGATTCCACAACCAGACGTTCTCTCCTTCCTGGAACTCATGTTGTGTAGCCTTTAGATCGTACCTTGTCTTCATTTCCTCCGTTGCCATGTTAATCCGTTCCCGAGCAAAGTTGTGTACGTCCTCAAATCGTGCCTGGAGATCTTGGATGTACCCCTCAGGCGATGAAGGCGCATCGGGTGGACAACCAAACAGGAGATCACATGGGAGACAAAGTTCACGTCCAAAGAGCATCTGGGCTGGAGTATAGCCGGTGGTTTCATGGACAGCACTTCGATAAGCCAGCAGGAACAATGGCAACTTCAAGTCCCAATCTTGCTGGTTCCTTGATACTAGAAGAGAGAGGTTATTCAGGATGGTACGGTTGAACCTCTCGACCATGCCGTCCGACTGGGGATGTAAGGGTGTGGTCTGGGTTTTGTCTATGCCTAGTAGTTGACACAGTCCTTTGAAAACATCAGAGGTAAAGTTCCTACCTTGGTCGGTATGAAGTTGTAGGGGCGTGCCGTACCTTGACACCCATTGCTGCACTAGGACCTCTGAGACTGTGCCTGCCTCTTGATTGGGAATGGGATATGCGTCAGGCCACTTGGTGAAATAGTCCATCACGACGAGGATGTATTTATTTCCACTGGAGGTCCGTGGCAAAGGACCCAAGATGTCGAGTGCAATCCGTTCAAATGGTGCTCCCACGTTATACCGTTGCAGTCTTCCTCGACTTCGTTTCTGCGGGCCTTTACGTGCCGCACAAGCATCACAGGATTTACACCATTTCTCCACGTCTTCCCTTGCCTTGCACCAGTAGAAGCGTTCCCGAACTTTCTGCAGAGTCTTCATTACCCCCAAAATGGCCTCCGGTAGAGCTACTATGCAGTTGTTCTAAAACATCTGGAATTCTTGATCTTGGTAATACAATCTGCCATCGGAAGCTTTTCCCATCATCAGATTCCCACTTTCTGTATAATACGCCGTTTCTGATATGAAGAGAGTCCCAAAGTGCCCAATAACTTTTCGGAATGGGACTAAATCTGGAAATGTCCTGCCAGATAGGTCTGTTGCTGGTCGTCTCCTTCAGCTGTAGTATTGGCTTTATGTCAGGATCTTCCAACTGGGCTTGTCTAAGTTCTTCGTCACTCCATGGATCGGGATCTTGTTCTGATGGTGTTGCGACAGTAACTTGGCGAGCAACTGGCTGTATTCTTTGGGGTCTATCTTTGGCTTTAGAGCTGTATTTATGCTCTGCAGATGGAGGCTTCCGAAAGAAGGCATCTGGATTTTCCCGAAGAGCTCCTTCTGGGTAGCATACTTCAGAGACATTCTTGGTTGCTTCTCTAGGTGTTCTTACTGGGCAGCTTCGTTTGATATGCCCGTCTTTTCCACAGCCCCAGCATTTAGTTGTTGGAGTCTTTCCTTCTTTCTTACTCTCAAGAATGCGTAGTCTTCTATTAATTTCTGCAATCATTTTCTCAATGTCTTTAAAATCATCTTGAGAACGGTTCACTTTGTCTACTGTGCTGTTCTGGCGATGTTCGTGGGAGGCTTGTTGGGCTGCATCGATCTTTAGGGCATACACCAAGGCTGACTCCACATCCTTCACGCCGGAGAGTCTGAGGGCTTTTTGAATATCTGGATCTCCGACTGCATCAAAGAAATATTGTAGGGCCAGATCATTGCGTGTTTCAGGATGACAGTCTG
The DNA here is from genome assembly GCA_963930645.1 of Salticus scenicus. Classification (NCBI taxonomy): domain Eukaryota; kingdom Metazoa; phylum Arthropoda; class Arachnida; order Araneae; family Salticidae; genus Salticus; species Salticus scenicus. The sequence continues at coordinate 338,070,689 of OZ005650.1, read as the reverse complement.
AGAAAGCCAAATGTGAAAGTCTCTGGATGTTTGATGCCAGTTCTTGTAAGCTTTCCCCTGGTCTCCGGCGACGGGACCTTAGCTGGAGTCGACTATATTCTTTGGACCATTTTGCTCCAAAACGTAGCTCTAGTGCTCTGGTTACAGCTTCGAAGTCATATCGCTGTTCCTTCAAAAGGGTCTCCAGAATATCTGCGGCGTCGCCCCGCAACGGCCCTACCAGATGAGCCGTCTTTGCAACAGAGTCCCAGCCGTTTGCTTCAGCTACGATGGAAAACTGCGTCTTATATACATGCCAGGAGGAACTGCCGTCGTAGGTAGACAACTTAATAAATTCCTGATTCTGGATTCTTCTCTCTTTCTTTTCAGTTTCCTGGGGCAAGGAGATCAACTTTTCTTCCACTTTTCTCTCCAGATCTTCTTCTATTCTCTTCAGTTTACCTTCTATCTCTGAAAACCTTCCTTTCAGTTCCTGATCAAAATTTTCTTTAACTTTCTCCTCGAAACTCCGTTCTATCCTCGTAACACTCTCTTCAACCTTCATAACATTTTCTTCTATCTTCATAGCCTTCTCTTCAAACTTCATAACATTTCCTTCTATCTTCATAGCTTTCTCTTCAAAACTTTCTTCTATTTTCAAAACTTTCTCTTCAAAAATTTTCTTCTATCTTTATAACTTTCTCTTCTATTCCATCCATTCTATTTTCCATCACCGTTAATTTACCCTCGATTGATTCTTTCACCGTTGAAAGCTCTCTCTTCATCTCATCTTGATTAGATTTAATTTCTTCCTGAACTTCACCCATAGTGTCTTTCATTTCCTTCATCTCTTGACTCAGGCTATCTTTCATCTCTCTTTGCGATGCTTCCATACTTTCTTTCATCTCTCTTTGCGATGCTTCCATCTTTTCCTGCCCTGTTTCCATTTTCTCTATCAAACCAGATCTTAACTCATTCATCTGAGCAGTGAGACCTTCTAGAAATTTCTTCATTTCTTGCTCCATAGCTCTCGTTATCACCATTCACAGACAATCCCACTTCTGACACCAGAAATGTTGCGTACTTGGGGGTTCGTGAGTTGTCCGAGAATGACAGGAGAAACGTACAAAAATTCAGTAATTTATTCAGAGAAAGTTCCAGAAAAATACAGGTCTATAAACCAAGTATCAGCTTCAATTCGACCAGTAAACACAGCTTAAACAACAGCTGTCAATAGCAAATCCACAGTACAAACTGTATAGCAATAACACTTAAAGCAAGTCTCTTTCGAAGAGGCTCAATGTAAGCTGACCGACTCTGATAACAGACTGAACTGAACTAACTACCTCGGCAAGAAAGCGCTTCTTATATACTGTTCCATGGAACCCAGATTTTTCGAGAAAACTCGAGAAAGTGGTCAACCAATCAACTTACAGCTTCCATATTTGGTATATCCCTTATAAGGATTTTCTCGCCAAGGTCGCCAAAAAAATCGCCAAGGTTTTTTTGGTCGCCAAATTTGGCGCCAAATCCATTACCTGCCTTACTGGGGCTTTTAATGCGTTTTTAAGGGAAAATAAGGTTATTTTAACGCTAAAATGACTAGAAATGCACAAAATTAGCACTTTATCAATTTACTAAGCCTCTTTGAAAGAATTTATACAAAAATAAACACAATTATCTACAATTTTGTAACAATAATTTACACATTATACGCATCATACACATAAAAATTTTTGTATCTTTCATGGTTTTGCATTTTTGCAAAATGCAAATTATGCCATTTTTTTTTGTATCTTTATTTCCTTCATGGTTTTGAATTTTACATGCACAGCTGCGTATAGAATATTTTAAAATGAAGCCTGTTCTGAGTTTATTCTTCTGACAAAATATTCAGAAGTATATAATAAACGTATACATTGAAATCTGTAAAAATATTCATAAATTTTTTTCACACACAAAAATAAAAGCAATAATAAGTGGCAAGAACGCCATTAATATAAAGAGGTTAAATGAAACATTTTCTCATCAAAAAGAAACATAGGTATAAAAAATAATAATAATAAGAGTAAACCTACACACACACACACACGAAAAAAAAAAACAAAAAACAAGTGTATTAAAAGGGGAAAAAAAATATGCTAACTAACGTACAATTTTTAACATTCCTTCATTTTATGCGTAAGAGATGGCAAAAGAAAAAAAAGGGGGTGGGTGGAAGAGGTACATGATTTCTTTCTCTAAACAATTACAGAGCTACTAAATTTTAAGGAATATTGTAACAGAATATTTCAAAAAGAAACTGTAATGCAAATAAAATAAGAAACAAATATTAAACTCATTTAAAATAAGCTGGGCATTTATTTAAGTAAAAAGATTTTTTTTCTAATGATGGAAAAAACATGAGATTTGCATATAAATTAGAGTAATAAAAGCTTTCGAAAAGGCGTCGAGTGCATAAAAGTAGAATCCGAAATGTTGAGTACGTATATAATTATTTAAATGAACTGAGAAAAGTGTTTCGATTTTTTTTCTTCATGTAAATTAAACCAAATGCTTCTTTTATTTAATCTCTGCAACATATACAGTCGGTAACAAAAGTGTCCGAACACTAGCAAAAATTCCTATATAAAAAAAATACGCTTAATACAGTTTTGCTTAATAAATCCTTGTCGAATTCTGTTCTTAGTCAGGCTAAGAACATGATTCGACAAGGATTTATTTATCAAAACAGTATTAACTCTACTTATTTTACATAGGAATTTTCGCTAGTGTTCGGACACTTTTGTTACCGACTGTATATATATATATATATATATATATATACTAAAATGTCGATATTTTTTTTTAATGAACTTCCTGTTTTTTCTGTAATGAAACTTGTGTATAATTTGCTAAATGAATAAATAAATGAATATTTAATGAAGTGTATTTTATGATGACCAAAAATATACCAGTAAAACATAAAAAGTACTATTCGATTAAAGTATTCGAAAAGTATGTGTTTTACATTTTTACTCTCTCTTATTCATACATGGTAGACAGAACAGAGTTTTGGGGGTCAAATATTCAAAACTGAATTTTTGTTGCAATTTTAATATTTGAATGTCCTCTGATTCCGAAAATCAAGATTTTAATGGTTGGTTTACGTGTCTGTCTGTGAGTCTGTTATTGGAAAACTAAAAACCAGACTTCGACACAAATAAGGCCTTTTAAGTCTATTTCATTTTGAAACATTGCATTTTGAAACACTTTATAGAGAGCAGACAAACTGTTTGTGCACACGGGCACTCTAAAAAGTTCCAATACATTACGTCTAAAAGCAAAATTTCTCGTTGGTATTTTTAAGTACAGGGTGACAAAAAATAAATTGAACACACATGATACATTATAACTTTAATGCTAATGAAAATATAACGACCAAACTTCAATAAATATGAATACATTATTTTGTCTATTATATTTACAAATTTTCAAAGTGGCTAACTTTAGCCTTAATACAGAGCTTTAAACGTGTCACAAAATTTTCGGCTATGGGCCGCAACTCACTTACTGATATTTTATCCCATTCCTTGTATAAGAATTCCTTTAGGGATGCCAAACTTTTATGAGGTTTAGCACACACCCTTGTCTCCAAGATGGACCAAACAGAATAATCCATTGGATTCAAATCTGGGGAATACGGTGGCCATTATTGAGCTCCAATGAAGTCAGGAAAATTTGTTTTGCACCAATCTTGAGTGCCTTTATCTCTTTTTGCAGATGCGGAATCCTGTTGGAAGGTCCATCTTTTGTTTCCAAAGAACTTTTGCGACCAAAGTAAGACAACATCTTCCAAAATGAGTTTGCGATAGTGGTAGTTACAGATATTTGGTTTGAAACTTCATCCAAGTTATTTCTTGTCACCGTGCACATTTCGACTGCGCTAAACAGAAGAAAACTAACATTTATTTTTTGAATGCACAAAAATATCTTTTATATAGAGTATGAGGAGCATTTGCAATTTGTGTACCGTACTGCACTAAAGAATTCCTTTACAGTGGGTGACCAAATTATTAGAATTTTTTTTGACATTTTTGACATTTTCAAAAAAAAAAAAAAAAAATGATATTTTTGACTTAAAAAAAAAAAAAAAAAAAAAAAAACGAAATGATCTTGAACTTCACACGTGCCAAGAACATTTGTAAATCCACATTTTGCAGCACAGATTTAGTCAAAACTGCAATTTGAGGACCAACTACAAATTAAAGAAAAACGAAAATACTTTGGATCATCTGTATCATATAAATCTACAAATGACTTGTAGTTTTAACAATGATTTCACTTGCTATTTACAACATTTACGTACTTTTTTGTGAAAATCGCTTTTTGATTAATACAGATATGATTTTTTTTTTTCGAAAATTATTAATTTTTTGGCAAGATTTTTCTGTAGAACGAGAATGGATTTTAACAAAATTTTATAAAACTTGCAGAAATGTTGACAAAATATTCGAGAAAGATTATTCTAAAACGTAAAATTTAAACATGTTAAATTTTTACTTAGATATGAGTATTTGTAGTAAATATATTTTTTTCCTGAGCAAGCACGAAAGAAAAAACTTTTTATTACATGAGTTGAAAGCTAGATATATTTGGAAATTTATTTCAAAAGATGATTAGAATGAAGCAAAAATTAAGCAAATTATCCGCAAAAGAATAAACTAGCTTTTAGATATTTTACAGAGCTGAAATATCATAAGGGTTTTTTCACGCGTCATGTATTTAATTTGGAGATTGAATTAATTCAATCACGTTAAAAATTCCTTTCTCGAAGAAATTTTAATGGGCTTGTAGGTCTAACATAATTTTATTTATCTATATAAATAAAGAGAAGTGTCTGTGTGTCTGTGTGTGTATCTGTCTGCGCTCTGGTGCTCACACTATTGATCGCAGAGCTTCCAAATTTGGCATATAGGTACCTGGGACCCTGCAGGTGTGCCCCTCATCGAGATTTTTTCGAATTTCGAATTTGAATTTTTTAAATTAATGTTTTTTCGATTTTAAATATTGGCTTCAATGTTTCATTTTTCAGAAATTTCTTTCGTTTCTAAGTCTGCGTATCTTAGCAACCGCTATTAAACTTTTTATTTATTTAAATTCATTTGAGGAAGAAATTTTTTTTATTACATTTATTGAAATCAAATAGTTATACACATACAGTAGAAAAAATTAAACTCATTAAATTTTTAGATTTTGACATACAGGTACCTGGGACCCTGCAGGTTTGTACCTCATCGAGATTTTTTCGAATTTCGAATTTGAATTTTTTAAATTAATGTTTTTCCGATTTTAAATATCCGCGTTTGTAATGATCGATAGATGGCTCTTTCTCAACTGCAGTTGTTAGTAAATATAATAGCCACGTGTATTGTTCTTTCTTGTTGTTCGATCATTGTTTCAACGTGAAAGCTATCAGTGGTATGATAATTTCACCTTAGCCCACCAGAGGGAGAGCATTTCATTACAATCGCGGATTGGCTTCTTTGTTTCATTTTTCATAGATTTATTCTTTTGCTTCCATCGTCTGCGTATCTTAGCAACGGTTATTACGCAACTTATTTTTATTTAATACATTCATTTGAAGGCGGTTTCTTTTCTTTTTTTTTTTTTTTTTTTTTTTGTTATATTTAGTGAAAATAAAATCTTAATGCAGAAGAAAAACTTAAGTATAATTAGTTTTAAATTTAAAAACGTATTTATAACAGTTATGTTTAATTTTTTATAGTAGAACAACTTCTTATTTTTCATTTTTTAATTAATTCCTTTATAAGAAAAAACTTTTATTCATTAATTTTTTTTTATTTACAGTATTTATTGGGAAAAATGATAGTATATACATAGTAAAAAGGATTAAAATGTTTAAAATTTATTTGTTTATATATATATATATATATTAATCTACATTTTATTTTATTTTATTTTATAACATTGGTCGGAATTAAATCGTAATATAGTGTAAATAGCATGGGCTATAAAATACATGGTTCAAAACTAAAATATTTAATAGATGCTGAGATACAGTCATCTTTAAAATCGTAGTTCTTAAATAGTAGCAGTTCCCCCCTGTCGTCAATAAATATCCAGATTGAAGTGCCCGGGAAAGATCTTTCTGCAGGCATGGGAAACCTAGACCTGATGCAGTGCGGGTGGGAAAAGAGCTGCCGTAGACAGCGGGTACCAGAAGCAAGGTTTGGAGCAATTTTAGTTTCTTTTCTTTTCTTTTTTTTAAGTTTTTTTCTACAACGTGGTGTAAAAAAATAAATATTAATTCAATTCTTTTGAAAATTCATTTAAATATAGTGACCAGCAAAGCGGGCGTAGCCTGCTAGTTTACTAATATTTATGAGTTCATAAGAGGTTTTTCATAAAAAAGAATTATTTTCCCAATATGGATGAAATAATTGGATCTCCAAATTGTTATGACAAAAACCTCATATGAAATTTCAACTTTTGAAAATATCTAAAATTTAGCTCATGATTTTGACGATAATTTGATTAATTTTTACTGCATTCAAATGAACGCTTGATATAAGTTGTCCAATTTATCTGGCTTTTAGCCTCTGAACAGCATTCTTTTAAAATGCAGAATAATATTAGGTCGTTGCAAAAGTTCGTGCGGACGTGGATCATTTTATTGCCTCCAAAGACGAGAGCTTCTATCGCCGTGGTATACATTTGTTACCCGAAAAATGGGCAAAGGTTATAGAAAGTAATGGAGAGTATTTTGATTAAAAATTGTCATTTGATTTGATGTATTTTTATGAAATGAAGCAATAAACAAACCTCACGAATTTATGCAAAGACCTAATATAAAATCATTGTATTTTATAATGCTGTAAGGTTTAAGGGAATTTGCAACAAAAAGTTTATATACTTATATAGAAAATTTCTTTTCTTATTGAAGGATGCTATATATTGTTATAGAATGATATGAAAATTGTTTATATTTATAACAGACGTTACAATTTATGTGGATTTTTATTACGCTTTATATAAAATCATTGTATTTTATAATGCTGTAAGGTTTAAGGGAATTTGCAACAAAAAGTTTATATACTTATATAGAAAATTTCTTTTCTTATTGAAGGATGCTATATATTGTTATAGAATGATATGAAAATTGTTTATATTTATAACAGACGTTACAATTTATGTGGATTTTTATTACGCTTTAAATTTAAATGAAAGTAAGTTAGAAAATTTACTTAAAATAGTTTGAAACCAGTACAATATACACAATGACTGCAGCAAATACAAATATATCGTAATTGTCTTGTAATTGTTTTCAGTTAAATACAATTAAAGTCAATGCATATTCAAAATTAAGTATATACTATATATACTTAAGTACACTGTTAAAAATGAACTATTTAAAAATGAGAAGATGAGCCTTCTTATATATTTTTGAGACGATTTTTCTGAAAAAAGTCGAGAGCAAAGGCGTGGTTTCTTAAAAATGGGAATATTTCCAAAAATAAGTATAATTACTAATAATAAGTATAATTACTAATAATTGAATTTCATGAAAAGCGTTACGATAAATACTTTTAATTTGTTTTATAAAACCCTTGGATAATGCATACTGTTAAAATACACTTCTCAGAAATAAGCAGGATCTTCTCAAAAATAAGCAGAATTTTCTAATTTTTGAGAAGTTTCACTTCTTATAATAACTCAGAGTAAGAAATTTTCATTTTTAAGAATTTTTACCATGTTTTTATTAACTTCGATTCTTGTTTTTTTTGTTTGTTTGTCCAGTACAAATCTTGTAATCGATTTTAACTAACTTCCCGACTAGCTAGACATTTGATATTTTCAGAATAGCTCAAAACATGGGGACAACTCCTTTTTTTAATACTTTTTGCTAACTGTTTCGGGTCCCCGCCGTCATCGGTAGCGTTTATATGATTCAACAGAAAATTTATTTAACTAACTTCTCGACTAGCTAGGCATTTGAAACTTTTAGAATAGCTCAAAATACGATAACAATGCATTTTTTAAATATACATTTAGCCAATTGCTTCGGCTCCCCACTGCTTTCGGTAGCGTTTACATGATTAAAAAATCGTATAACTTCCCGACTATCTAGATATTTGAAAGTTTCAAAATAGCTCAGAACACGGTGACAATACCTTTTTTTTTTTTTTTTTTTTTTTAAATACTTTTAGCCAATTATATCGGGTCCCCACTGCCTTCGGTAGCGTTTGTATGATTAAACAGGAAATTTAAAAACGTGGTATATAAAAAGTTCTTTTTATCTTGTAATTATTTTTCTTATTTAACTATTAATTTCTTATTCACTCTTGTAATGTTGTAATGAAAGTCGCTTTGTTTGTGAACGCCGTGGCTGTAAGGTAAAGCATCAGCTACGAAACTTGAGATTGTGGGTTCGATCCTCCTCAAGGAAAGTTGCTTCAAAACGGTTTTTATTTAAATCTAAATTGTCTATTTTTCATTTATTCGTTATGTCATTAAGTTAATTATTCTGTTAATGTTACGCAATTTCTACTCTTGTCGAATTCTAGAATACTCTGTTCTAGAAAATTCACCAGTTGTATGTAAAGTGATGCGAAATTTTAAATAAATAGTTAAATGAGAAAAAGAGAAATTCTCAAAAATGAGACGTTCCTACTCGAAGATATTATAAGAAATGAAACTTCTCACAAAAGTGAGAAGATTCTGCTTATTTTTGAGAAGTGTGTTTTAACAGTGTATATATAAAGAGACAAATATAGCAGTAATGCATGAATACAGCAATTATAGTGTTATGTATAATTCCATAGAACAATCTGCGGCTCTGTGCTTAATGCTGGTAGACGTTAAGTGCTTCAATCCTAGGGTGCCGGTTTCAATCCTAGGTCGTGTTCGTTGGCCTAGCCGTTCGGGGTTTCTGGTTTCCTCCGAAACATGCGTAAATACGGGCTAGGAGCCTTAGAAAGACCCCTACGGAGGGCACTCCCTCTCAGGTCTAGGACCCTAGTGCAGTCATTCACTCTTAATTCCCACTACCCTACCCTATGCATAGAACCATATATGTTTTAATTAATTCAAAACTGTTGAAATCATTATACCCTGGCTTTTTAAAGAATTTTAAAGCCCATTATGAAGTTAATTGTTTTACGAAAGTATTTTTTGCTTTAAGATTTAGAGCATTACTGCTTAAATTAATTAGTTTTTGTGTTCATGTTCTTTCATTTACATCAATCCTCGTTTCCTTACTATAATGTATTATTAAAAAAGAAAAGAAAAGAATAAATAAATAAATAGATAAAAACCTCGTTACAGAAGGAAAAAAAATCGCTGTAAAAAAATGTAAAAAAAAAAAAAAAAAAAAAAAAAAAAAAGTCTTTATGTCACTTCATTAATCTCCGGAAATATCTAAATCTATTGAGAGATTGGTGGAGATTTTTACGATTAAATTTATTTTCCCTTCGAAAAGTATTCACAACTTTTCTGTTTTCTTTCATTTACTACACTAGTTTCCGTACACCATCACCATGTTCGTTTTAATATTTCCTGGCAAGCGTATACAAAGTAGAAGTCATTTTTGTTGCTTCGACGATACTATAAATGAAGATCGGAAATTCTATTTCGCTGAATTTCCGGAGTTACGAGTAGAATTCTCGTAACAAATGATGTAGGAAATTCAATATTCATGATTTCAAGGGAAAAAAAAAAAAAAAAACTTGTTTTTATTATTATTTTATTTTTGTTTTTTCTTTCCTTTTTGCAGAAAAAACATAGAAAAGCATTTTAGTAAAATATTATTATTTTAGTGTTTATCTATATATATAAAAGAGCAGAGTCTGTCTGTGTGTCTGTCTGTCTGTCCGCTATAGAATCCTAGGCCGTTTCACCGAGCGGGACCAAATTCGGCACGGTTAATGTTTACGACCCGAGAAAAACAACGCCGCAAAAATGAAAGTTGTAACTTAATTAGTTTTGGAGATATTAATTAAAATGTCCACTCATGTCTAATCTGAAAGCGATCTCAATGACTGAGAATTCACCGCCATTGGCATTATGCCAGACGAATGTCTCCAAAGAAAAAGGAAATGATTGTAACCGATCAAGATGTCACGTGTTTTGTATTGGGGGGAAAAACTATGGGGTAAAAACAAATAGAAATACAGTTAGGCTGTTCTGTTCAAAATTGGTACAGATAGGTTTAAGAGGCCTGCAAGTCGAATGGGGATATTTTCGATTGTGTAAAGTTATTAGGGGCCGGGAAGGGGGAGGGGAGGGGGGCAAAAAAAATAAAAATAGTGTCAGATCGTTCAAAATTGGTACATAGAGGTTTTTGTTACTTACAAATCGATTGCGGATATTTTCGAATTTGTAAAATTATTAGGAGGGGCGGGTAGGGGGGGCGGTAAGGGGGGGGCTATGGGGTAAAAACAAATAGAAATACAGTTAGGCCGTTCAAAATTGGTACAGATAGGTTTAAGAGGCCTGCAAGTCGAATGGGGATATTTTCGAAAGTGTAAAGTTATTAGGAGGGGCGAGAAGGGGGAGGGGAGAGGGGGGGGCAAAAAAGTATATAGAGGTTTTCGATACTTACAAATCGATTGCGGATATTTTCGAATTTGTAAAATCATTAGGAGGGGCGGTAAGGGGGGGCTATGGGCAAAAACAAATAGAGATACAGTTAGGCCATTGAAAATTCGTACAGATAGGTTTTAGAGGCCTGCAAATCGAATGGGGATATTTTTGAAAGTGTAAAGTTATTAGAAGGGCCGGGGAGAGAGGAGACAGAGGGGCAAAAAAAAAAAAAAAAAAAAATAGAGTTAGATCATTCAAATTTGGTACATCGAGGTTTTCGATACCTACAAATCGATTGCGGATATTTTTGAATTTTTAAAATTATTGGGAGGGGCGGGAAAGGGGGGAGGGAACGGAAGGGTAAAAAAATAAAAATAGAGATAGATCGTTCAAAACTGGTGCATAGAGGTTTTTGTTACTTACAAATCGATTGCGGATATTTTCGAATTTGTAAAATTATTAGGGCGCTGATATATATGCATTCGCGCGTGCGCATCGCGCACGGGTCTACGCTGCCGAAGGCAGTGAGAACCCGGTGCGACATTTTTCCCGATCAGAGTTTTTTTTTTCCTTTTTTTTTTTTTTTTTTTTTTTTTTTTTTTTTTTACATGATAAAAATTAATGCAATTTTGAGAATTCATTAATTATAACGATTCGTTTAAAAATAGTGACCAGCGAAGCGGGCGTAGCCTGCTAGTTACATATATATAAATTTCGGTAATATCGAAATTCAGATCCATCCCTTAGAAAATTAGGGTTAAAAATTTTAATTACTGTAAAATACATTTTATGTTATTTTTACTCAATTTCGCAAATTTTCATTTAGTTTACTTTAATTTTGTAATTTCGTATTTATTTTATTTTGTTTTAAAATTGTATTTTTCTTTTTTAATGAGTGCTGATATTTTGCTTACCTCCAGGACTGTTTATATCTCCAATAATTCAGACCACAAGAGTTTTACAAATATTTATTACAAGAACATTAACTTTAAACACACATGAAAAGACACAGCAAACCTCCAAACCTAACCTGGATTTGAACCCAGTACCTGCTATTCTAGAAGAAAGCCCCCTTACAACTGGGCCAGCAGGCAGGACTTTTCTTATTTATGTGGCCTGATTGTAACTCTTCTCTGTCACTTGTTGCAGTGTCCAAGTTATTTCTTATCTAGTTGGTTTTACTCCCGTTTTCTGTCTTTTAAATTCCTTGCAATAAAATGAATAGTCTAGTTCGTCATTGGTTTTTCACTGTATACCTTACAATGATTATAAAATCAATTATTAGTAATAAATTATTTTTTTTCCTACCTTACATTAAAACTTAATTATGACACCTTAGCTACATTCATCGTTTCACTAAAGTTTCTATTGAATATGGCAATAATTGAAACTCCCAAAAAATCTTCACGATTTTTCTATCTTCTGAATCTGAACTCTTTTACTTCATTAATGAATCGAGTACTCATCGGTTTATCTAACTGAATCACTATATCCACTCCTCAATGCACTAACTTTAAGATCGAGATAAAAGTTGAACATTAAAACTCTTCTAAGCTCATTTGTTTCCCGGTGAAAAATTTTGAAAACTCCAAAACTTATGATACCAGTTGTATATTAGTTCGTAATAGCATTATAACTTGTTTAAATATCACAGATCACATATTATTCAAGATTAAATTATGCTGAATGGGATTACACTGTATCTGAACCTATCTCTGTTTTTATACTTATTTGTTTCTCCTATAAAAATGAAAAATATAGTGCTTTGTGAGAAATATGACATGAAGTTTATGATCGACTGGCATAAAGGTTCCAGTACCCGTTATTGCAACAAATTACAGTAAAATTTAGAGTGTTGACCGTTTGTTAAATGATCAATTCCTTCCTTCGAGAAAAAAGTATATAACTTTATCTTTAATGGGTATAATTTTATTTTTACGGACAGTCACTGGGACACTGTGTCAGTCAGTGACCATAATTTAGCGGTAAAATTTATTCGAGTACATTTGTGTGTAATCGTCCTTTACAAATTTTTTACGTTGTAAATCTAAATCTTATGTACGGAACTGAATGAGGCTTTATAACAGCTTGTATACTAACTTCCATTTTGTACAAATCATTTCTGGTTAGTTTTTAGTGCGATTTTTTAATGAGGGGGTGACTGTTATGTCGTACCTTTTCCAATTTGAATGATAATTCTGTGCTGTAATTTTGGTATGAAATTCGACAAATTCAAACATGATAGCTTATTCAGAAAAACTGTACTGATTCATATTTATTGCATTATTCAACAGATTATGGTGCCATGCCCGTTTTCTTACATGAAATAAGACACTTATATCTCGGTATCAATGTGATGAGATTGCATTGAATTTAATATTAGGAAAATGTATGCTGATTCAGTTTGGATTTTAATCACATAACAGAGTCATTGGGATTCAGTACTGATGAACAGGGTGAGTCTAAGTTTCTGTTGATTGCACAAAATTTATACATTTTACCCAAAATTCTTAAAAGTATACTAATGCTCGAATTTAATGTATTAAAATGACATAAATTAACAGGTAACATTTTCTGTTTGGACTAGTTTACCAATATAACATTCTTTTTCAAACTAAGAAAAACAAAGTTAATTCTTAGAAAGTCTTGAATCTTAAATGTCTGAAAGTTTCGTGTTAGAAAGTCTTTCTCGCAATTTTCTGCCCTCTTTTATAGCTTTGCGCAAAAATGCGTTCTTGAGAAAAAATCCAAAAGATTATCAAAGTCAATTAGTTTATTCAAAACTAAAGATACTGCTGCGTACTTGGGGGTTCGTGAGTTGTCTGAGAATGAAAGGCCAAACGTACAAAAATTCAGTAATTTATTCACAGAAAGTTCCAGAAAAATACAGGTCTATAAACCAAGTATCAGCTTCAATTCAAACAGTAAACACAGCTTAAACAACAGCTGTCAATAGCAAATCCACAGTACAAACTGTATCACAATAACACTTGAAGCAAATCTCTCTCAAAGAGGCTCAAGAGCAATGCAAGCACTAGCGAAGCTGGCCGAAGACTGAACTGAACTGACTGCCTTGGCGGGAAAGCGCTTCCTTATATACTATTCCCTGGAACCCAGATTTTTCGAGAAAACTCTAGAAAGTGGTCAACCAATCAACTTACAGCTTCCATATTTGGTATATCCCATATAAGGATTTTCTCGCCAAGGTCGCCAAAAAAATCGCCAAGGTGGGAAAAAGTCGCCAAATTTGGCGCCAAATGCATTACCTGCATTACTGGGGCTTTTTAATGCGTTTTTAAGGGAAAATAAGGCTATTTCAACTCTAAAACGACTAGAAATGCACAAAATTAGCACTTTATCAACTTACTAAGCCTCTTTGAAAGAATTTATACAAAAATAAACACAATTATTTACAATTTTGTAACACTGCCCCCCTCCCAAGGACTGCACGTCCCGGGCAATGCAACCCTTGGTCAAGAGGCGAAACTAAACAAATTTACACAATCTAAAATACAAAAACTAAGTTCATATAACGATAAAATAAAAATACAAATCAAGTGAGAAATATTTACAAAATTCACAAATATGTTCAAATATTTATATACAAATATTTACAAAATTCACAAATATGTACAAATATTTATATACAAATATTTACATTACGCATGCGCAAATTTTACCAGTATTTACATTTTTAATTTTTAATATTACCGTTACTTGTGGTACTTGGCTAGCCTATTATAGTGCACCACCTTCGGTTTTGATGAAGGTGTTTTAGTGATCCGCACCACTACATCATTCAGCCTTTTTAAGACTGTGTATGGTCCGTCCCAGTTGCACTGTAACTTGGGAGAGAGTCTTTTGCGTCGAACAGGATTCCACAACCAGACCTTCTCTCCTTCCTGAAACTCATGTTGCGTAGCCTTTAGATCGTACCTTGTCTTCATTTTCTCCGATGCAATGTGAATTCGCTCCCGAGCAAAGTTGTGAACGTCCTCAAATCGTGCCTGGAGATCTTGGATGTACTCCTCGGGCGATGAAGGCGCATCGGGTGGACAACCAAACAGGAGATCACAAGGGAGACGAAGTTCACGTCCAAACAGCATCTGGGCTGGAGTACAGCCGGTGGTTTCATGGACAGCACTTCGATAAGCCAGCAGGAACAATGGCAACTTCAAGTCCCAATCTTGCTGGTTCCTTGGTACCAGAAGGGAGAGGTTATTCAGGATGGTACGATTGAACCTCTCGACCATGATGTCCGACTGGGGATGTAAGGGTGTTGTCCGGGTTTTGTCTATGCCGAGTAGTTGACACAGTCCTTTGAAAACATCAGATGTAAAGTTCCTACCTTGGTCGGTATGAAGTTGTAGGGGCGTGCCGTACCTTGACACCCATTGCTGCACTAGGACCTCTGCGACTGTGCCTGCCTCTTGATTGGGAATGGGATATGCCTCAGGCCACTTGGTGAAATAGTCCATCACGACGAGGATGTATTTATTTCCACTGGAGGTCCGTGGCAAAGGACCCAAGATGTCGATTGCAATCCGTTCAAATGGTGCTCCCACGTTATACCGTTGCAGTGTTCCTCGACTTCGTTTCTGCGGGCCTTTACGTGCCGCACAAGCCTCACAGGATTTACACCATTTCTCCACATCCTCCTTTGCCTTGCACCAGTAGAAGCGTTCCCGAACTTTCTGCAGAGTCTTCATTACCCCAAAATGGCCTCCGGTAGAGCTACTATGCAGTTGTTCTAAAACAGCTGGAATTTTTGATCTTGGTAATACAGTCTGGCATCTGAAGCTTTTCCCATCATCAGATTCCCACTTTCTGTATAATAGGCCGTTTCTGATATGAAGAGAGTCCCAAAGTGCCCAATAACTTTTCGTAATGGGACTGAATCGGGAAATGTCCTGCCAGGTAGGTCTGTTGCTGGTCGTCTCCTTCAGTTGTAATATAGGCTTTACGTCAGGATCTTCCATCTGGGCTTTTCTAAATTCTTCGTCACTCCATGGGTCGGGATCTTGTTCTGATGGTGTTGCGACAGTAACTTGGCGAACAACTGGCTTTATTCTTTGGTGTTTATCCTCGGCTTTAGAGATGTATTTATGATCATCAGATGGGGGCTTCCGCAAGAATGCATCTGAATTTTCCCGAAGAGCTCCTTCTGGGTGGCATACTTCAGAGACATTCTTGGTTGCTTCTCTAGGTGTTCTTACTGGGCAGCTTCGTTTGATATGCCCGTCTTTTCCACAGCCCCAGCATTTAGTTGTTGGAGTCTTCCCTTCTTTCTTCCTCTCAAGAATGCGTAGTCTTCTATTAATTTCTGCAATCATTTCCTGAATTTCTTTAAGATCATCTTGAGAGCCGTTCATTTTGTGGGCTGTGCTGTTCTGGCGATGTTTACAGGAGGCTTGTTGGGCAGTCTCGAGCTTTAGGGCATACACCAAGGCTGACTCCACATCCTTCACGCCGGAGAGTCTGAGGGCTTTTTGAATATCTGGATCTTCGACAGCATCAATGAAATATTCTAGAGCCAGATCATTGCGTGTTTCAGGATGACAGTCTGAGAAAGCCAAATGTGAAAGCCTCTGGATGTTTGATGCCAGTTCTTGTAAGCTTTCCCCTGGTCTCTGGCGACGGGACCTTAGCTGGAGTCGACTATATTCTTTGGACCATTTCGCTCCAAAACGTAGCTCTAGTGCTCTGGTTACAGCTTCGAAGTCATATCGCTGTTCCTTAGAAAGGGTCTCCAGAATATCTGCGGCGTCGCCCCGCAACGCCCTACCAGATGAGCCGTCTTTGTAACAGAGTCCCAGCCGTTAGCTTCAGCTACGATGGAAAACTGCGCCTTATATACATGCCAGGAGGAACTGCCGTCGTAGGTAGACAACTTAATATATTCCTGATTCTGGATTCTTCTCTCTTTCTTTTCAGTTTCCTGGGGCATGGATTCTTACTTTCCTTCCACTTTTCTCTCCAGATCTTCTTCTATTCTCTTCAATTTACCTTCTATCTCTGAAAACCTTCTTTTCAGCTCTTGATCAAAGTTTTCTTTAACTTTCTCCTCGAAATTCCGTTCTATTTTCGTAACACTCTCTTCAACCTTCATAACATTTTCTTCTATCTTCACAGCTTTCTCATCAACCTTCATAACATTTTCTTCTATCTTCATAGCTTTCTCTTCAAAACTTCCTTCTATTTTCAAAACTTTCTCTTCTATTCCATCTATTCTGCTTCCCATATCCGATAATTTACTTTCGATTGATTCTTTCACCGTTGAAAGCTCTCGCTTCATCTCATCTTGATTAGATTTAATTTCTTCCTGAACTTCACCCATAGTGTCTTTCATTTCCTTCATTTCTTCAGTCAAGCCGTCTTTCAATTCTTTCTGTCCGGCTTTCATTTCATTCATCTCGTGACTCAGGCTATCTTTCATCTCTCTTTGCGATGCTTTCATACTTTCTTTCATCTCTCTTTGTCCTGTTTCCATTTTCTCTATCAATCCAGATCTTAACTCATTCATCTGAGCAGTGAGACCTTCTAGAAATTTCTTCATTTCTTGTTCCATAGCCCTCGTTATCACCATTCACAGACAATCCCACTTCTGACACCAGAAATGTTGCGTACTTGGGGGTTCGTGAGTTGTCTGAGAATGAAAGGCCAAACGTACAAAAATTCAGTAATTTATTCACAGAAAGTTCCAGAAAAATACAGGTCTATAAACCAAGTATCAGCTTCAATTCAAACAGTAAACACAGCTTAAACAACAGCTGTCAATAGCAAATCCACAGTACAAACTGTATAGCAATAACACTTGAAGCAAGTCTCTCTCAAAGAGGCTTAACGGCCCTCTTCACTCACCGTCGCCGGAAGCCCGAGCCAATGTTATTCAATGGGGAAATTTTCTTTACAAATAACTTATTAACTAATACATATTTTTAAATTCTGTTTTCACATTCAGAAAATTCCCAACTGTTAAATTGACGGACCTTTTTTAAAAATGTAATTTTTCAATTTTTAATATTTTATTTCGAAATTGCAAAATGAAAAAATTTCACATATTGAAAATTCATATTTTGCAGCTTCAAAATAAAATATAAAAATTAAAAAAATAATATTTTAGAAAAGGTGCGTCAATTTAACAGCTGGGAACTTTCAGAATGTGAAAACAGAATTTAATATGGGAGTAGGTTAGTTGCACCCGGAGAATACCTAAACGGGCGAGTTGCACCGCTTACTCTCTGAACCAAGGGGTGAGTTGCACCGTTTACCACCTCGAACCAAGGGGTGAGTTGCACCGCTTAGCCATTTCTACAAAGGGGCGAGTTGCACCCTTCAAGATATTATTACATAATTTTTTTTTTATACATAATCGCATAATTTTCCTTTCACACTTTTCACAGGCTTAGGACTGTCATGGGCTAAAAACCCATGTCGTGTTTAAAAAATTTGCGAATAATTTTTCTTTGTCTCATAGTGGTAATAAGTTCACCTTGTCTAATAACCGAGCATATGCCTATTGTCTTTGAGAAATATGATCATCTGTCGTCTTATTTTATGCATAGGTTTTAATTTGTTTCCTTTTTATCTTTTTTTTTAACTGTAGTAGGAAATAGCCTTTAAAAATTCAAATCTTGTAAGTTCTTTACTCGTATATTTCTGCTTCATTTTTTCCATGTTTTCCATTCTCTTTTTCAGAAATTTTTTTGGTTGTTTTGTGATATTTATGCTATTTTTCAAAGCATTTACATCAACATGTGTTTGCTTAGGTCAATTGTATCTGAAGCCCACAAATAATTGGTGGAAATTTCGCATTTTCTGAAATATATGTATCAACCAAATAATCCATGTATTTTTCCAATTTTTCATTCTGAGGAATTTCCGACATGAAATCCTCTACAAAACAATCAGCAACTTCCTCATGATTGAAATAAAGCAGTCCGAATGACCAACGTAGCCACTTTCCAATATCAGAATTCTTGTTTTTATATTCTTTTGATAAACCAAGTTCTTGAATTTTTCTCCACCATGATTGAGATGCATGGAAACGACATCCTCTGATATTGTTTGTAGGCCATACTCTTTTAATTGCCGAATGAATTCCGATTTCAAAATTAGCGACAATATTCTTGGGCTCGAATTTCAATTATAATTTTTCACAACACTCTGTCAGCAATACAAACATATCTTCATAAGTATTTGTACTTTTGTTAGGCAAGAGAAAGTGAGCAAGTGGCATGCAGTGGCCATTTTCATTGATGTGCGACGAAAACATCTGATAAAAAAAACTTTGGACAATGTTTGAATGTTCCATCGATGAATATCGTATCACTTTTACACAAAAATTGCAGATTAGAGGCGCTTGAAAAGCAAACGATACCTTTTTCTTCATTTTTAACTTGAAGCATTTCTTCCCCCTGATATGTTTTAATATCCAATGAAGCTAGAGCAGAATGCACTTCTTTTGCGTTTTTGGGAAGGGGTGGTAATACTGCACGCCGTGCTCTACTCAAATTTTTTCTTATATATTCCATATCATTTACATTGAATTCTTCTGTAAAACTTGAAGGTGCACCACTTATTTCTCTTCTAATTAAATTTTGTGGGCGTAAGTTTACTTCGTCTAAAGCTTTCCTTTTGACACTATTCGAGATGGCTTGTTTTTCCAAGTTTTTATCAAGGTCATGATTATGGTTCATATCAGATTTTATAATAACTGTAGCATTTCCATCCGTATAAATCTTTGCTAAACAGTTTCTTTTGACGCATCTCCATTTAAGACCTTCTCCGGTTTCATGCTGCTTGTAAAATTTGTAGTTACCGTAAACCATAAGCCTACGTGCTTTTTCGCTCAACATGAATTCCATTATTACTAACGAACTTAAATGCTCCTTACGACTTAACGACAGCACACTAGAGGTCTGCACGGGCCGAAATTTCGAGGCCCGGGCCCGGCCCGGCCCGTACGAAAACTTTGCTTACCCGGCCCGGCCCGTTATGAAGTCGAAATATGAGGCCCGGGCCGTTTATTTTTTAATGGTTTATGGCCCGGCCCGGACAAAAAACGATAAAATCAGGCCCGGCCCGATTCAAAAGTATGTAAAATAACAACAACAAAAAAAAATAATGTCTTTTTATAAAAAAGATTTTTAGTATGTGTTTTGCAGAGGTTTTATATAGCCAAACAATAGTACGTTCTTTAACAAAACTGCTGAAATTTTACAAGAAATTCATTATTATAGACAAGGCACAAAGACAAACAGAAAGTCAAATCGAAAATATTATACATCAAACAATATAGGAAGGTATTTAAAATGGTTAATACTACTAAAAATGCACTTTCAATCATTTCCTCTTATATACTATAATGTATCCGAATCTTTCATGTGCTCCGGTAAACAAAACTTAATGTTAATCCAACCATATTCAACAGAAAAGTTGCTTTTGCCCATGATAAAAATGATGCTACTTTCGTCCACTGGAGAAAAGGAAAAGGAGCCTTAGAGAAAAAGTTACAGCGGAAAGATACCACCTAAACTCAACAGATCATAAGAAACAAACCCTTATACACAGTAATGTATCTAATTTCTTTTGTTATGTACATGTACGCAAACTGGTAGTGACATGCATACTATTTTAAATAGGAAACCATCCAATATTACTTTAAATAAAATATATTAATTTTGAGGCATGCTAAAGATATTTGCGAAAAATCAGATTTCGGAAAGACAGACTGATAGACAATTAAATTGACGTTACAGACACTTTTTTAACAAAATAGAACTTTATGTGACATAGAAGCCTGTAAAATTACGTAAAATAAATGACTGAAGAAATATTTTATTATTTTCCTTTTTTGTTGATTAACGAGGAAACCAGAAAAAGATTCGGGCCGACACGGTCGGGAGAAAATTTCATTCAGGCCCGGCCTGGCCCGGAGAAAATTTCATTCAGGCCCGGCCTGGCCCGGAGAAAATTTCATTCAGGCCCGGCCCGGCCCGAGAGCAAATTCAAAAATTCGGCCCGAACCCGGGGGCTCGGGCCGGAAGCCCGGCCCGTGCAGACCTCTACAGCACACTACGTGAACTAATGACTATGTGGACGCGCGCAGCACATCCAAAACCCTGTCAGGCAACCCTCGGACCTTTATTGGCTGATGGAAAGGGAAGGAAGGCGGTACAATGGTGTCTTCCCTTTCTAGCAACAACATGTGCTGAACACTAATGCGGCGCTTTTACAATATAAACTCTATAAAATATATCAGTTATTTTGTAATCTACAATTTTAATATTCTTCGTCTAAATTTAAATGCGGCCTTTTTATAAGGAAGCTTTTATGATGGAATTAAGTTGACATTCTAGAAACCTTTTCCCCTAATGACTTATCAGTAAATCGTTACAATTCGCCCGTCGTTTGATTGACAGGTAAAGAGAGGAATGCAATTGACCCTCGTCCGAAAAATTCTAAGCAGTGCAACTCGCCCGAGATTAGAAGAACAAAGGAAGGAGGTCGGGTGCAATTCGCCCGTCATTTGATTGACAGGTTAAGAGAGGGGTGCAATGACCCTCGTCCAAAAATATGTATTAGTTAATAAGTTATTTGTAAAGAAAAATTTCCCATTGAATAACATTAGTTTCGGCTTCCGGCGGCGGTGAGTGAAGAGGGCCCTTAAGAGCAATGCAAGCACTAGCGAAGCTGGCTGAGATCTGAACTGAACTGACCGCCTTGGCGAGGAAGCGCTCCTTATATGCTGTTCCATGGAAACCAGATTTTTCGAGAAAACTCTAGAAAGTGGTCAACCAATCAACTTACAGCTTCCATATTTGGTATATCCCATATAAGGATTTTCTCGCCAAGGTCGCCAAAAAAATCGCCAAGGTTGGAAAAAGTCGCCAAATCCATTACCTGCATTACTGGGGCTTTTTAATGCGTTTTTAAGGGAAAATAAGGCTATTTCAACGCTAAAACGACTAGAAATGCACAAAATTAGCACTTTATCAACTTACTAAGCCTCTTTGAAAGAATTTATACAAAAATAAACACAATTATTTACAATTTCGTAACAATACAATGAACAGACGGATAACAAATACAAATAAAATTTAGTGGGGCATTATTATATTTTTAATAAAGAGTTTTAGATCTATCTTTTAAAGGAAAAAATAAATTTTCGAATGTAAACGTCAATTTTAATGAAATTATAATTATAATTATTATTGATATTTTATATAATCAATTACAAACGTTCTTTCAAGTATAATTAAATAAATGACATGTAAGATGTTTGGAGCTGGCTCCTATAATAATTTGCCATGATGAAACATTTCATTTATGTTAATTTAAATAAATCAAAATACATTTTTTCTTAGTCTCAGAATTAAAATATGTACTCATTAACTTCAGATTGAAGCTTATTCTAAAATAAGTTGGTATTGCTGTCATATTTTAATCTTAACTATCCACCTTAATCTGTGTAATTTTAATGTATCAAACTAAATAGTTCAGTAGTGTTATTTCTATTGTTAATACGTACATAAAATAAATCTATATATTTTATTTAGAGGAAACGTATACAGTCTTAATTCTTAGTTTTGTGTAGCTCAAAGTTTTGCTTAGTTTTCACAATTAAACTTCAATCAAGTATTCGCTTGAAATGTGAACATCTTACAATTTTATCTTAGAGAAATTGTACTCTATAGGTGGCGAGGTAAATTTATCATGCATTTTTTGAATATTACTAAATTGACTCCATTGATTGGATGATCGACACTAAATTTTAATTAGCCTTTTTTTTTTTTATGGAAAGTATTTTTTATAGTAAATTTCGTGAAGCTAAAATTATACATAGCTGTAACCGTAGATGCATTTACAGATGATGAAATATAGTTATCTCACATATCATAAACAGCATAACACAGTGACATTTAAAATGTATTTATTATTTAAAATTATGTA
This sequence comes from Salticus scenicus, assembly GCA_963930645.1. Classification (NCBI taxonomy): domain Eukaryota; kingdom Metazoa; phylum Arthropoda; class Arachnida; order Araneae; family Salticidae; genus Salticus; species Salticus scenicus. The sequence continues at coordinate 338,048,171 of OZ005650.1, read as the reverse complement.
TATTACTTATATTATATTATATTATATATATTACTTATAATATACTATATTTTATATGTATATATATATATATATATATATATATATATATGTATATATATATTAAAGTATCCCCTAAATGGGGGGGGGGGGGGGATACTGTTTTTGTTTTGTTTTTATTTTATTTATTTATTTATTTTAAAATCCGATACACATACCTTCTAATTTTTTTTTCTATTTTACCCTAAACACTCTTTAGCAAAATATCAGCTCTCTGGGATAATGTTAACACGATTATTATATCTATATTAGGATTTTCCCGTCAATATATATATCACAGAATTCAATTATATTAGACTTTGAGGTAGAGTTTACAAGTTTTCAGAAAAAAAAGTTATTGTTTCAATAAGTAGTTAAAAGTAATACGTACAAGTTTCAGTATAATTATTTTTCGAACATTCCACAAACGTTAGATACATTCAAACCTTCACCTGAAATATTTTTTTATTATTATTATTCATTGAATTGTAAATTCCATTGCTTGCTTAAACAGAAGATTGGAAACCCAGGTGTTTCAGAGACTCATTTTGAAATCTTGTTGGGTATTAATACAACAGGGGAACTAGGGGAACTAATACAATATAAACTAGGGGAAACATATTAATACAACATAAACTAGGGGAAAAAAGTAAATAGAAATAATTCAAAACATAAAGAAGCAAAAATAATGTATGTTATTAAACTTTTAAAAAATAGTTATAAAATTAACATATATACACTGAATTACAAAATAAAGTACATCAAAGTATTATTTTTAATATACTTAAGTAATTAAATATAAAAATTGAAATTATGTTTTTTCAAAAGTTTTAAACATTTTTATATCTATTTTTTTTTTTTTTTTTTTTTTTTTAATACCAACTCCGACCCCGATGATTTCCCATCATGGTTTAAAAATAAAGTCTGAAAACATTTTTGTATTAGTTTGTGGATTCAAAGAAAAATAATTTTTAAAAAAGCAATTCAGGAATGATAGAACTTCAGGTTATTCAAGACCAAAAATTAACCTAAAATAAAGTAAAAACTGAAGTAGATGCAAATATTTATTCAGGTGTATATGAAGACTTTTCTTTATAATTTTTTATAAGATTTTGACTGAAAGTAAGAAATGTAGAAGCATTAGACGTAATATTCTCAAAAGTACTCATTGTGAGTCCTCAAAAGATAACATTACATTTACTTGTAAAACTTACAGTTGGTGATCAAAATACTGGATGTTTGTAATTTTATTATTTTATTATTTATTTATTTTTTATAAATAATATAAGAAAAAAAAAAATACTGGACGAAAGGGTCTTGGTCTTCAGAAATTCAAAGACCATTTATAAACTCACATATTATGCTATTTATGCTATTTAGCCAATCATAAATTGAAAACATGCACAAATACTTTGGATCACATTGTATCATAAAAAGCTACAAAGGATTTCTGTCTTTAACACGAGATTATACATACTATGAACAATACCTATATATATTTCCAATATATTTTCTTTTGTTTTATGCTTATAACAGAAATAGATTTCAAAAAATTTTTACAAAACTTGCAGAAAAATTGACAAATTATTAGAAAAATATTATTCTAATACATAAAATTCCAACATGTATTTTTCTTTGTGATATAAGCATTTGTAGTATTTTTTTTACTGTGCAGGCGCAAAAAATATAAATTTTTTTATTACATAGGTTGAAAGCTAGATATGCTGGACAACTTATATCAAAAGTTTATTTGAATAGAGTAAAAATTAAGAAAGTTATCGGCAAAAGAATGTGCAAGATTTCAAATATTTTCAAGAGTTAAAAATTTATAAGGTATTTTTCACATGCTACATATTTAATTTTGAAATCCATTTATTTTACTTGCGTTGCAAAAGTTCCTTTTTGTGAAAAAGCCTTTATGAACTCACAAATCTTAATAAATAAATAAAAACTTGTTAAAGTTAAGAGCCCATAAGGAATTTTTCACAAAAATTATTATTATTATTATTATTATTATTATTATTATTATTATTTTGTAAGCGTGGCATATGAAAAACTCTTCATGAAATATCAACTCTGGAAAATATCTAAAATCCAGATCATTCTTTTGCCGATAATTTGATCAATGTTTACTCTATTCAAATGAACTTTTTACATATGCTTACTAATATATCTAGCTTTCAACCTTTGTAATAAAAAAAAATTCTATCTTTCGCGTAAAAAATCATCAGATCGCATATAAAATCAAGTAAAATATACTTTCAGTAAAAAAAAAAATATTACTACAAATACTCATATCTCAACGAAAATTACACGTAGGAATTTTATGTTTCATAATAATGTTTCTCTAATGTTTTGTCAATTTTTCTAAAATTTTTGTAAAATCTTGTTAAAATCTATTTCTCTTATAAGGAAAAAAATGTCTAATAAATTTTTAATATATATATATATATATATATATATATATATAGTCTAAATAATCTTGTAATTTCCAAAAATATTTTCCATAGTAAGTGAATTCATGTGTTACAGTTACAAATTATGTGTAGCTTTTCATGATCCAAAGTATTTATGCTATCTTCAATTTGTGGTTGGTCTCTTAATTACATTCGAGACTAAAACGATAGCAGAAGATGTGAGTTTATAATGCTCTTTGAATTCCTGAAGTTCAAGCCCATTTCTTCCAGTATTGTTTTTTTTTTTTTTAGAAAATAAAACAAATGTCAAATAATAATAAATAATATATAAATAAATAAATAAAACTAATCATTTCATCACCCACTGTACTCTTCCAAATTCCAATGTTATAAACTTTTCAGCTTATATCCTTCTACTCATTAAATATTCTATTAATTAGGGTAAGTACTCCAGTGATTGACACCTTTAGAGCAATTTCTGATGTTTTTAAAGTTTTAGTCATCATAAACTGTTTTTAGAAATCTTAAGTTAGTATATATGACATAAAAGACATTCAGAACCACATATATGTTAAAATATATGCATTTGATTATTATTATATTTCTTTTTATGATTTTTTATTTTACACAACCTCAATGTTTCAGTAATTGACACTGCCAGTTTTTCATTTTACCAGTAATTAGCATCCTATGCTCCAGTGTTTGACACTGCTAGTTTTTCATTTTACCAGTTATTGGCACACTATGCTTCAGTGTTTGACATGCAGTGCTAAAAGTCTTATATCTAAAACATGTGCTTTTATTTTATTTTTTTCTTATTTTATTTCGGGAAAGATGACAATTACTGGAGCATGTCAGTCACTGGAGCACCTACCCTATTACTTTTTTTTCGCCATCGATATTTGTAATTTTAAAGTTTACTGCCATTTCGACATATTTCGAAATATTATAGTAGGTGCTCAAATTATTAGATTTTTTTTTTCTTTTTAACATTTTATTTCGATTTTCTAAAAAAATGCTGGACGAAATGGCTTGAAACTTCACAGATGCAAATATTTTTTAAAAATACATTTTCCACTATCGATTTAGTCCAGAGTGCAATTAGGGGACTAACCACATATTGAAGAATAGCAAAAATACTTTGGATCACCCTGTATCATAAAAAGCTGCAAATGACTTGTAATTTTAATATATTGTTGCACATACAATGTGCAATATTTGTATGTTTGGCTGCGGGAATTTCGGAATTATTTAGGCAGATGTAATTTCTTTTTCCCAAATTACTAATTTTTTTTACGAGTTTTTTGCTTATAACTTAGAATGGATTTCCATAAAATTTTACAAAAGTTGCAGAAAAAATTGACAAAACACTAGAGAAACGTTATTCTAAAACAAAAAATTCACACGTGTAATATTCCTTGAGATATGAGCATTTTTAGTAAATATTATTTTACTATTAAAGATAGAAAATATAGGAATTTATTGCATAGGTTGAAAGCTAGATATATTGAACAAATTTTATCAGAAGTTCATTCCAATAGAGTTTAAATAAAGCAAATTGTCGGTAAAAGAGCAAGTTGAATTTTAGGTATTTCTCAGAGTTGAAATTTAATAGGGGTTTTTTCCCATGCTGTTTATTTAATTTGAAAATTCAATTATTTCAATCATGTTGCAAAAGTTCTATTTTGCGAAAAATCCGTTATAAGCTTGTAACTTTAATATATTTTTAGTTATTTACTAAGATTTGTGAGTTCATAAGGGGCGAGCCATTTCGTCTAGTATGAATGGGAAAAATGTCAAAAAAAAAAAAAAAAAAAAAAAGAAAGAAAATCTAATAATTTGAACAACCATTGTATATTAAAAACTAGATTTAGTAAATTTCAGTAAAACTTTGCAGAAAAATATTGCGATATAAAACAAGAATTTTCGTGGTAACTTTTAAACTATTTAAAATAATGGTATTTCGTGTACGAACAGACGCTCTTACAATGTCGAATTCGAACTTAGCTGTGCATGAGGTAATGAAAAAATATTTTAATCTTTCAAAAAGAAAAAAATATATATAGAATTAATTTTATCACTTGATAATTTAAAAGAAAAATAAATTTTAAAAAGTTAATAATAATTTTAATAGCTATTATACATACATTTATACAAGCATGTATTTTATTTAAGTACATATTTTTTATTTCAAATTGGCCACAAAAGTGAAATTATTTTTTAAAATATATGTATATTTGTAGAAAATACCGTAAAAAAAAGTTTAATTATTTTTTTTAATTAAGTTATTTTTTATTTAACAGAACAGTGCACGTTTAAATGTTCAGAAAATCCTATTTCAGATTTTAACATATTTAAAAACAATATTTTATTCTAAATAAACTGATAGCAATCTTTTAACTATGCGAGGAATACTTACCGAGATATCAATGGAATTTTTTTTTTTTTTTTTTTTTTTTAAATACCTTGTCCTTTAAAAATATTTTTCTAAATCGGTAGTTTGTTAAGTTTTTTCATAATATCTTAAAATAAATTGAAGCATAGCTTCAAAAGACATCTTTAAAAATTTATCTTTTCTAAATATTTACGTCTAACTAGTGGGTGGCCGATAGATTCTGCTCTCAAAGCTGATAAATGAGCAAATTTTAAAATAGTAGCACAAAATAGCTTGAATAAAAGAAAGATATTTTAAGTAATTTTAAAAAAGTTTCTACAAAATCTCTACTTTTAATGGGCTGTTAACTCATAATCACTATTTATGACCAATTTTAACTTTTGTCAAAAACGACTAAAAAAACTGCAATTTTTTTTTAAGAGCGTTTTTATGCTGCAATCCCCCTCCCCCAAAGCACGTGATTAAAAACTTAACATGAATTAAAAGTTAGAAAATTGCCAGCTGACATATTTTAAAATATTAATGTATATTGTTCTGAAAAAAAAAAAAAAAAAAAAAAAAAAAAAACTTTAATTAATTTTAAAAAATCTGTCAAACAGATTTTCATCAAATATAGCTGAGAACCACACCGAATAAATCAGTTTTCCAATAAAAGAAAGTCTGCTGAAATTGGTTTACACCTTTGAAAGTTGGAGTGCCATAGACAGATAGACAGATAGACAGACAAAGGCTTCAAATAACACCTCGTATTTTGGACGGGCATTAAAAATCAAAAATGAGAGCATGGAGTGTAAATATAAGCAGAAGTACCAGCAAAATTGAGAAGATACTTTTATAATAATAATAATAATAACACACAGACAAATAAAATAAAACAAAAAATAAAATAAATATAAATATAAATAAATAAATAAATAAATAATAATAATTGAAACAATTTGATACATGATACAAGTTAACACGTTGAGCGCCACGCAAATTCTTAAAATCCATTAAAATTCCATAATGATTCCTCCTGTAATAAATAAAAAATAAGCAAATTATATCCTATTTTATATCCGAAATCCATGGTTGACGCGGCTTTATATCATATTTGACACTGTCAGCCACCGATGGCTGACAGGGCGCTCAACGTTTTAATTTTTTATGGGTACTGCTTTTACTTTCGGAGCAAAACGTACACTGAAATGTTTGAAGCATAACATGTTCTGCACAGTCTTAAAGTTTCAAGATCATTCTTTCAGTACTTAGAGATATATGACAAAATGTCTAGAATCTAGAATGGCTGACATGGCGATCAGCGTGTTAAAGGGAAAAAAAAAAAAAAAAAAGTAAACATAACTTCACACGTCCAGTGTTAAAATAGGAGTGATAACACTTGTGGTTGAGGGAAAATAGCGATAGCGGAACTTCAAATGACTTGACCAAATCTCAACATGTTGGTCAATTTGGCATCGCTCCAAGCCTTTGGAATTGTCCTCAAAGCTAGGCGCAAGAAACGTATAGATACACTATTTTCACCGATTGCTTAATCATCACACCATGTGCAGACAAAAGACTAATAACTAACTTAAAAACAAATGTGACAAATATAATGTATTGAAGGAGGGAGAAAAAGGAAAAGAAAAAGCATATTATAACAAATACTAGTTAAAAAAAATAGTTAACAATATCTTTTAAGGAAAGTAATCAGTTAAAATAATTTAATATGCAAATAACATGAACTACTTAAAAGATAATCTATTTGAAACAATGCAGGAAATTTTAAAATAAAATTATTCAAATAAGATTAAATTACTTAAAATAGTAATAATAATAAACTTTAAGTACTAATGACGATGATGTCGTTGCAACTACACAGTTAAAAAATTCCGTTCAAACATGAACCACTGTAAGGAGTAAAGTTATAAGCAATACCATAAAAGGGATCAATTTCACTTTTTAGTTTTCTACTTCTTGTGACTGAATTTCAGTTGCATCAAAACTTGGAGAAGTGATTTCGGCGTACATGCAATTGAAATTCCCTTTGTATTCAGCAGATGGTGCCACTAGCGCGCTGAAAATCAACGGCTGTAAGCCGGAAAGTGAAAACATAATCTTTGAAGTGATGATGTACGTGATATTATGTCATTCAAAACCAACGTTCATTAGAAGAAAGAAAAAAAAAATCTTTATTCAATTCATCAATAACCAGATGTTACTATACGAAAATTTATCGAAGTATATCCTTTTAAGAAGAGAGAAAAATTGCAAATTTTGTGAAACAACTCACAAATGGGCCAAGATAAGATCCTGAGAAATTTAACCCTTTTTATCAAAATCAACGAAACAGAATTAACGGGCAAGAACGAGTGGCATAGGACGAGAGTGTTAGACTTGAGACCAGAAGGTTCTTCAGTTTGATTCCGCCTCGGTCGAATGTTGTATTTTTTCTTTTTTTCTTTTTATTTAAAACATATCAGTATTTGGTTCAACATAAAATTGCAAATCATGATAAAAGGTTAAACCATCGAGTGGACAACTGCTTCCGTACCAAGTTTTGGTTCAAACTAACACTAAATTTTTAACAGTGTATAGTGGTTAAGTATGTAGTTAAAAAAACAAAACAAAAACAAACGTAGATAAAATAAACATTTAAAATAAATAATATGTAAAATACTTATAAAAACTTAAACTATTTAATTTAGAAGTTCACATAGTTGGCAAATCGCATAGCAATTCACATAATTGGTATAAAAAGAAAAAAAAAATAAATAATAATCAGTCTTTCACTCAAAAATTTTCTGAAATAAACTATTTTTAACAATCTATGAAAAGCATCATTTAAAAAGGTTCTTCTTAAAGTGAATGCTTTAATAAGCTTGAATTTTCTTAAACTTTTTGAAATGTCATCACTAGATGATTGATGTATTAAGATTCCAAAATAAATCTTTATTTAATGTCTAAAACTAATATAGTTTGAGAAGTTCTCCGTAGGGTTATATATATATATATATATATATTCGTGATTTGTTTAAAATTGCTTTTATATTTTTTGAGTCATGAACGCACTTGCCTTGATCGAAGATTAGAATCCCAGCTGTTACAAAGCTGTTCTGGAGACTTATTTTAGTCTTCTTGTGTAATTTATTTAAATAAATAGAGTTTGGAACGTGAAATCAGAAAAGAGGGACAATTATCAAACATATTTAACGAAAAGTATCTTATACACAGCATATTAAAATGTACTTAAATACATAACATGTTGTATTTAATTTCGTTTATACATACGTGAAAAATATAACAAAACTCAGTACTAAGTTTATTATTTTTGTTACGTAAAATTTATCTTTAATTTAAAATTTTAGACATTTAACAAAAAATAATATTAAAACGACTTAGCATTTGAAAATATCAAGAGATGTTTGAATAAATTTTTTTTTTCTCAATATCTAAAACAAAAGCATTTTTAGAACTACTTGATACGGCTTTGGAAACACTTGCGAAAAAGGCTTTCATTTCATTTCATTTATTTATTTTTTGCAGTCGTTCAGTTCAATTGTTTGAAATGATACAATATTACAAAACTCAGCTGTTTCTGAAAGATTTAAAAGAATCGCATAAGAATCTTGTTGAATATTCTGGATAAGAATTAAATAAAATTTTTTGAAATAAAAAATTAGAAGATTGAGAGAAGTTTTTAAAGATTCTGTAACAAATAAATAAATAAATATATAGAAGTATTTCATATAAGAGTAGATTTATTCATGGTGTTGCAATAATTCTAACTGACAAACATATATTCATACATTACATTCAAATGTCGTTATTATCATTATTATCATTGAATGTAAATAACTATTATTGAGTTACTTATTTACTTCCGTTGGAAAATCTATATATATAAAAATGAATGTTTGTCTGTATGTTATTTATAAAATCGTAAACGGCTTGACCGATTTCGATCATTCTTTTTTTGTTTTTTTCCTTATAGGTCAGGGATGGTTTAGGAAAAAAAAATTGAAAAAATCTTTAAAATTCATTAAAATATGAAAATAATAAACTTATTGACTTACATTGACTTAATATAAGCCATTTAAATTTTCAATTGTTGCCAAAAAAAAGTTTACGAGATATATTTATTTATTGTTTTCAGCATAAAATGAAATATGCGTTCATGCGAAAAATAAGAAATTACTAAATGTTAAATTGGTCGATGAGAAAATGACACATTATAATTTTAAAATAAAATAGTAATATTACAAATCTAACATATTTCTTCTGAATTTTATTTCACAGCATTTTTTTTATATACCTCAACTTCAGATTTTTTTTTTAGTATGGCGGATGAAACACGCTTGGCATAAAAGTTAATTCAGCATTATGGTAAAGGTATTTTCTTATTGATAATTCTTGACAATCTTTTATAATTTTGATGCTGAAGTAGATCGGACATTTTTCGCCAAGGAAAAGATAGAAAGAAATACGCAAGCGAAGTGATGACGTCACTGGCCGTTCGTGTATGCAAGAAAAATATTTCCTATGTTAAACGCCCATTGGATTTTTTGTAAAAAATTATTAAAAATCGAGGAAAAATATTTCCCGATTTTAATCCGCATATTTAGGTATAGATATGTATTAGTTATCATGTCCATGCATTAGATTAAGTTATTTTTGTTGTAAAATTGACAAAATTTGAATTTTTAATTTCAAAACTCTAGAAGAAAAAAAAAATGGCAAACTTCCATATTCGATTGAAAACACAAACATTTAATTTCAAAGGATGATATTAACACAATAAATATCCAACTAATATACTGATTAAAAGGGAAATGATAAATATTCTATCATAATTTGAAGTCAAATTTGTTTTCAAATGTCTAAATAAAGTATCTGATATAAGATACTAATATGTTGTAGCGGAATAGATTTGATATCGGTCATCCTTGGTAGAAAAATAAAATATCGCCAAATTATTTGGCGAGCATAATTTAATTTCTTTCAAAAATCATGGTTATTTTAACAACTTATTTTAAGACAGTAATGAATAATATGAAACAATATTTCGTACAATGCATATTACGAAAATATACATCTGGCATGTATATTTTCGTATTACGTTTTTGATCACCAAATACAATAAGCGCCAAGAACGACAGAGTTTTGAAATTTAAAATTAAAATTTTGTCAATTTGACAGCAAAATAACTCAATCTAACACATTCACATGATAACTAATACATATGTGTACCCAAATATGGGGATTAAAATCGGGAAATAATTTTCTTCGATTTTTAATCATTTTTTACAAAAAATCCAATGGGCGATTGACATAGGAAATCATTTTCTTGCATCCACGGACGGTCAGTGACGTCACACTTCGCTTGCGTATAGGAACAATAATCGCATAAATTATATTTTGGTCTAAAACGGCAACAAAAATTTAAAAGTCGCCAAGGGCATTAAGGCTGTACCATGATCAAGTTTACATACTAATTTATTTATTTTTCTATATACCAACTACTATTAACAAAGCATGAAGTATATAACCACAAAATAATAATTGTCTCATGCGATAGAAGTTGCCGATCATAGCATATTGTAATATTATATGTGAATGTGGCTTGAAATTGCTGTCATTCTATGGTTGATTGATTAAATCAAATAAATGTAGGAAATAACTTGAGAGCAAATATTATGTACATCACATATAATGTTGTTCATATGTAACTGGGATTCAGATATAAAAGCGCTACGTCAAATTTTTCGATACTGTCCGTATCGAAACTGTTATGTATGATAAGCAACCAAATGGAAGCCCACGGGTAAGCCATTGTCGCAGGGAATAGGGACAGGCACCGGAGATTGCAAGGACGAACAAGGCGAAGCCTAAGGCAGCGGAAACCCAAAGCAAGCTTTTGACCGATTTCAGTTTTTTTTTTTTTTTTTTTTTTTTTTTTTCATAAAGCATATAGAAAAGAGTTTGCCAGCGAAGCGGGCAAAGCCGTCCAAAATTGTTTAAGAGCTAAAATATTATTCAACAATTCGCCGGGAAATGAAAAAAAAAAAAAAAAAAAAAAAAAAAAAAATCATTTATTTGTAAAAAAAAAAAAAAAAATAAATAAATAAAAAATTTGAAACTCATAAATATTATATGAATTTCACCACATAGTTAAAATTTTAATTAACCAGGCACCAAATTATTATTAGAACCAGATTAATATTGTGCAATAGTGAACTAAAATCATACAAAGAAAGGTTTCGAAATAAAATTCATAATTGACGACCTAGTTTTTATACTTCCACAACGCAGTACTGTTTTTGTACAGAATCCATATGAACGAATTTTAAATTTTTATCGCCATGTTGGCGATAATTTTTTATTTATTTATTTTGGAATTTTATTTTGGCTTTCAATGAGTTACAAATTTTTTTGCGTGTACTTTATCAGACTCTGTTTTGCACAGCACCACAATGATAAGGTTTCATTTCATTACATATTATGATCAAACCGTCAGTTCCCACACATACCCATCAAAATTTCCACGTGAACGAAGTCGCGGGTAACAGCTAGTATTATTATAAAAATATATACATTTTCTAAATAAGCAAAATTCCCTCAATGTAAGCCTACTGGAAATTGTAGCGTTATATTTTTACACGTGCATTAATATGTTGTTACCACTATTTTCAAAAAGAAATTTATCTTGAAAGTTTCAGTGCTATATTACTATTTATAAAATTACCATTCCAAAGTATGGGTGACAAAAGAATAAAACGACGTAAAAATAAAGAAAAGTTGCGACCGCTAAAGTGTACATTTAATAATCCTAAATTAAGTCAACTAATATTTCCATTAAATATGAATCCTTTAAAGTTTGAGTTTCAGTATAACAGACTTTGTTTAAAGATACAAGAAGGATTAATTATATTAATTTATTGAGGAAGGATTTATTGAAGAAGGATTAATTATATTAATTTATTGAGATAAATCAGTGGTTAGTTAAATCATGGTTTTTTTAGAATTAAATGTTATTTAAATCGCTAGCTCATATGAATTTATACATATTTCCCTCATGCACTTTTATGATTTAGTTGTTTATAAAGCTCATTAGTGTACTGTACTGGACACATTTATAAAAGAATGAATTATTGAGTTGTCTATTAGAGTACAATCAATGGACTCTTCCCACCTGACGTCAGAGGTCACATGATAGAGGAAAAACAAATAGCAGACAAAGTCTTGTATATCTATAGCGATTGCTGAAATAACATATTTTCTATTCTTATTTTTGATCAATCCTATTTAATCTGTGTTATTTTTTATACATAATTTTTAATCCATTTTATATCATTATTCATCATCTTTTGTTTGCTGTATACATTTACAATCATCATTTAGTTTATGTTTGTTATTGATGTTCATGAAGAACATGTTTAATACTCTGATTTTTGGTGCTTGAATCAGTGACAGTGCAATATCGTACTGCGTAAATCCATTTAGACCAGTAACTAAGTTAATTAACTTGTTGTAACACCTTTATGCAATTAAATTAAACGAAAACATTTTAAAATTTCAAATTATAATCCATAAACATTCCACAAGAAGCTATTATTTATTGCTAGATCAGTTAATGTTACAGTTACACTACAATATACAAAAATCGATTCTTATAGGTAAAAATAAATAAACACATAAAATGTTTTTTAAAAATTATTAAATTTACAAATACAATTATTCTACTGTTTACAAATGCACAATACTACTTTTATTTTATTTTATATTAAATATTAAAATTTTTGTTCTTAAGAACAATATTTAATTGAATTCGATTCTCAGAATTCGATTATTCGTTTTCCTCTATCACGAGATTGAGCAGACGACGGTGGGAAGAGCCCATCGTTATTTTTAACAAGTTTTTTATATGAATCAGTGAATGAATTAATCAGTCTTTAGGAATAGAAGTAAAACATTTTTGACAAATGATGAAAAAGCCACGTGCGATAGGAAAAATTTGTAAAATTATTTAAAATCTGTGATTAAATTTTTTACAAAAATTTAAAATGTGTATTAAAAATATTTTTTGGTTTTCTTGTTTGATGAGATTATTAATGCTTGAAAAAATGTTAAATTCTCAGTTGAATTGATTTTCTTGGTTTCATTTGAATAAAATTTCGTCAATAAAGGACTTTTATTTAAGGTTTATTTTTTGTTTTATTTATTTATTTTATTCTATTTATTTATTTAAAAAATTTTTTATTATGAAATATAAAAGTTGTTAATCAGCTATTTAAACGTAACTACAAAAAACATTTAGATAATAAATTACATAAATTTGATTTATGTTAGCTTTAAGGAAAACAGAAGTATACAGAAATAGAAATAGTAATAATGTGTCATTTGAAAAATAAAATAAATTCTAAATAAAGTTTGTTTTGTTTGTTTAAATATTTTAAACACAATTCAAGTTTTACAAATCTTTTAAATCTTAGTTTTATTTAAATTCCTTTCAATTTACTTATTCGTCATTAAAATCAGTTTTGTTTTAAAAGAAATTTTTACGTGTAACAGACTGTACAAACTTATGTTTATTTAGAAATTTTTTTAAATGAAATCTCTTAAAATATTATTATATATATTTTTTTCTTTTCCTTTAAACTACATATATTTTCTACTTCAACGTAATGTTCTATTGGGCTTTGTAATTTGACGCTTCAATCATTATTTAATTTTTTGGCTTTGTTTGACATTTACACGTTAAATTCATATTTTACCATTAAAACATTGAGTTGTGGGTTTTGTTTTCTTTTAAATCTCCGCGTATTCATGCAAGTAAGGAAAACTTGATGATATATGGGATTTATTTATTTATTTATTTATTTATTTTTCATTTTTTTTTTCCCTTCTGAAATCAGCATTTTCTTTGGTAATGCATGTTTTTTCCGCGGTACAACTAATGACCAATAAATAAAATTTCTAAAGTTCAATAAAGTAAAAAATTCGCTTTTGTTTGTATTAAATGGAAGTGAATTTTAAATCACAAATAATAAGTTGAAAGTAACAGCTATTAAATGTTAATTTTATGTTTTATTTGTTAATTAATTATCATTTAGTGGATTTTTAGGTTTTTAGGTGGATTTTTAGGTTTTTTAATTTATTAAGATTAATCTTCTATATCATTATATAAAGCGCAAAAAATTGTATGTTTGTGGAGGGTAATCTCTGAAACTACTGAACCGATTTTAAAACTTCTTTCACTGACTAAAAGCTACAGAATGCCTGATTGTTATAGGCTATATTTAATTTTGTTAAAATAAATTTCAGTTTAAAATCTGAGCATTTTAATTAAAATCCCCATAAAAGCCATAATAGAAATGGAAATAATGAAATATTAAAATAATTAGCTGCTGCCAACATAAAAGAAACATTTAGTACATGTTCATTTTGTTTTCAAAATATCTGGACATGAAAAGAAAAAAAATATATTTGCACGTGAATTAAATTGAAATTCATATAAAGCTTTGCGAAATGTTAAACTT